>PVIA01003401.1:70423-170078 GCA_004024845.1 Tonatia bakeri
CCCAACCAATCAGAACAAGAAGAAAAAAGAATTCAAAGAAATAAGGATGGTAAAAACAGCCTCTGTGCAGCTTCAAGAGGCCCATCATAGGGGTGCCAGAAGGAGAAGAGAAAGAGCAAAACATTGGAAACCTACTTGAAAAAATAATGAAAGAAAACTTCCCTAATTTGATGAAGGGAATAGACGTGCAAGTCCAGGAAGCACAAAGAGTCCCAAACAAGATGGATGCAAAGAGGCCCACTCCAAGACATCATTAAAATGCCAAACAATAAAGATAAAGAGAGAATCTTAAAAGCAGCAAAAGAGCCCTGGCTGGCATAGCTCAGTGGATTGAGCGCGGGCTGCGAACCAAAGCATTGCAAGTTTGATTCCCAGTCAGGGCACATGCCTGGGTTGCAGGCCATGGCCCCCAGCAACCACACATTGATGTTTCTCTCTCTCTTTCTCCCTCCCTTCCCTCTCTAAAAATAAATAAATAAAATCTTTAAAAAAAAAAAGCAGCAAAAGAAAAGGAGTTAGTTACCTACAGTGGAGTTCCCGTAAGACTATCAGCTGATTTCTCAAAAGAAACTTTGAAGCTAGAAGAGATTGGCAAGAAATACTCAAAGTCATCAAAAGCAAGGACCTACAGCCATGATTGCTCTGCCCAGCAAAGCTATCATTCAGAATCAAAGGACATATAAAGAGCTTCCCAGACAAGAATAAACTAAAGGAGTTCATCATCACCAAACCATTATTATATGAAATATTAAAGAGACTTACTTAAAAAAAAGATCAAAACTATGGATAATAAAATGACAATAAACACATTTCTATCAACTATTGAATTAAAAAACAAACTAAGCAAACAAGAAGAATGGAAACAGAATCATGAATATGGAGAGCATTTTGATGGTGGCCAGATGAGAGGCAGTGTAGGGGAATGGGTGAAGAAGTGAGAGGATTAAGAAGTACAAATAAGTAGTTATAGAATAGCCATGGCAAGTAAAGTGCAGTATAGGAAATGGAGTAGCCAAAGAGCTTATATGAATGACCCATGAACAATGGTGTGGGGATTGCCTGAGGGAGGGAGGGTGCTGGGTGGAAGGGGACCAAGGGGGAAAAACTAGGACAACTATAATAGCATAATCAATAAAATACAATAAAGAAACCATATTTCCACACAATTTGTACACAAGTGTTCATAGAAATATTATAATAGCCATAAAGTTGAAACAAATCAAGTGTCATCAACTGATGAATAGATAAATATGATATACCCACACAATGGAATATTATGCAGTTATAAAAAGGAATAAAGTTCTGATATATGCTACAATATGGTTGAAACTTGAAACCATTATAGTAAGTTAAAGATGTCGGTCACAAAAGATCTTGTACTGTATAATTCCATTTATTTGAAATGCCCAAAATAAGCAAATTCAAGAGACAGAAAGCAGATTTGCTAAGTAGGAGAAGGTGTAGGGGGAAGGGGTGGTAGCTGATGAGGATGGCGTATCTGTGCAGGTAGATATATTCTAGAATTAGATAGTGGTGATGATAATACAACTTTTTAATATACTAAGAAACACTGAATTGTATCCTTTAAAAGGTTGAGCTTTATGGTATGTCAACCATATTTCAATAAAGCTGTTATTTTTTAAGATAAGATCAGTGGGACCAACTGATCTTAAGGCATTTTAAGGCATTTTTAGTCACCACATAGACATAAAAATAAATGTTTTGAGAGAAGGAAGAAAGAAAACCCACATTTAGCAGGTGTCTCTTTTGAAGGGTGACAATATGTACCCATTAGCTGTTGCTGCATGAAGAGGACGTGAGGTAGAAGAGGCAGAGTGGGGACTTCGTTGGTTTTGGTAATGTTTTATTTCTAAATCTAGATGGTAGACACATGAAGTTTTATTATTTTATTCTTTATATATTCGGAATAACATGCCTTTATAATACAAGTTTTAAATGGCATGGGAACGCATTAGGACGTCCTTTTCTTTACACGTCGTCTTTGCAGTGGTCAGTTTGCATTTCGTGTATCCTGCGTTATGTGCTGTGTGCTGTCTCTGAGGCATTAGCCGATGTATTCTCAGTGTCGGGTGTTGCACTCTGATTGTTTATACTGTATTATCTAATTTCTTCTGAATTATCTTTTTTCCAGTTTTATTAAGAAGTAACTGATGTATGTGTATAAGTCAGCGGATCATTGCAATGTATACAACATGAAATGTAATGCATGATGATTTGGTTTACGTATATATATTGTAAAATGATTCCTGCATTAGGATTAGTTACTATCCATTATCTCTTATAGACACAATAAAAAGAAGAGAGAGGAAAATTTTTCTTGTGGTGAGACTTCTTAGGATTTACTCTCTTGACATCTTTCATATGTGCCACATGGCAGTGTCAGCCAGTCATTACGTTGCACATTACATCCCCAGTACTCATTCATGGGATGCCTGGGAGTTTGTGTCTTTGGACCACCTTTGTCCAATCCCCTCCCCCATCTTCTGTGCTGTTTTATGACAACCAGTGAGAGATTATTCATTAAAGCTTCTAACTGGATGAAAGGAAGTTAATGATGAGATATTTGAGTGGTACTACTTTTGTAAGGGGTTAGTATAGTAGTGTATGTTTTTCTCTTATAAAAACTTCTGTTTCTGTATGCAACCTTACAACTGTGACTTAAAATACAAGCACTTGTATAATGAGCATCATTAATACTTCAGACACTTTATTTAACTCACAAAATACCAGTATAAAGTAGCTATGTTAATCCCATTTTCCAAATGATGAAGCACAGGGGCAGAGAGTAACCCAGTTAGCAATGCAGGAGAAACAAGATCTTTCTCGCTCTAACAAAAGGTCCAGTTTACTGCTCATATGTTCAACCTCCTACTCCAAGCCCTTAGCCACACTTTTTAGAACTTCCTTCCTTTAGGGCTCTGACAAGGTAAAATAAAAACAAAAACAGAAGCACCAGAATCATAAGTTCTTGGTGTTTGCAAGGAATTTTGTGTTCAGGCCTTAGTGGGTGGGAAAAGCAGCTCTAGTTACCAGAAGCAAAGGGAGATAAGGGAGGCAAGGAAGAAATGCAGGAAGAGTCTGGTGGAGAGGATTTCTCTCCTGGGGGTGGAACAAAGGCAATAGTCAGATCTGGGAGGAAAAAGCCTGCTTGGAGCTGGTGAGGAGAAGGCACTTCCATTTTTAAATACCAATTAATAGTTAACCTGCTAACTGGAAAAAATCTAATGCCACTTTCAAAAAGAAAAAAGAAATTCACTTGGCTACAAATTTGCTTACATAATAGGCAGATTGCTTCATTGGTGGGCTGCCTTTTCTTTTGCAGCAAGAAGGAAGGAGGTGTCCCAGTTTGTTCATAATTCTCTTTTGTACACATTTGTATTTATTTGGTCTCCAAACATAAAAACTTTCACAGGAACAGGTAGGGAATTTTAAAAAGGGAAAACGTGATTTCACCTACTTTTGAATAATAAAAGTTTATAAACCTACACTGAGCACATCCAGCTGGAAATGAGCTTGCAAAAAAAGTACTTGCAGGAAAGCAAATGAATCCACAATGCTTGTAAAAGCAACAGTTTTGACTTCTGACCAGAATACTGTTGGAACCCTAAGAAAATAATTTCATTATTTACCTTTCCATAGGTAATCCTGACATTTTTGGCATCTTGCATGAACTTGGAAACATTCTGACAAATTCTGGCCACGTTCTCCACACAGCCCTCTGTCCTGCACAGACATTGTCTTTGAACTCTGGTTTCCAGGGTCAGCGTCTGCAAGTAACACAGCATTTACACATCAGCGTCATTAGAGTCTGCGCTTTAAGGGAGTGGATACAGTGCTTTTCTTTTTCTTACTGGTGCTTTCAAAATCTTCTTCCTGGATTCAGTCACAGGAGTGCATGTTGGTGCAACCATTTGCTTAGACAATTTGATATCTATTAAAAATTGCATATATCCCTTAATTCAGCAAACTCATTGCTATTCTTATTACTCAACATTATTAGTATGTTCCCTTTGCCCCACCTCCAGAAAGACTTGTTTTCTGGAAGGAATCATGAGGAATTATTAATGCTAACTATCTTTCAGAGAGAGGTTTGATGGGGTAGGACAGGGCAGCTTTCATTCATTTTATTCTCTGTATATGTGAATTATTTTAAATTTAGTGTGTCGCATTTTTAAAAAAGATTTTATTTATTTATTTTTAGAAAGGGAAGGGAGGGAGAAAGAGAGAGAAACATCAATGTGCAGTTGCTGGGGGCCGTGGCCTGCAACCCAGGCATGTGCCCTGACTGGGAATCGAACCTGTGATGCTTTGGTTCGCAGCCTGTGCTCAATCCACTGAGTTATGCTAGCTCCAAGTGTGTCCCATTTTTATCCTTATTATTTCCGATGTCAATAGGGTTTACTAAACAGGAGATTGTAAGATACTTTTCTCTTTAGACTTGTATTTAAAAAGTCTAATAATTATTGTAATTTTTAAAGCTATAATTGAGAAGTACATAGGAGTTTCAAAGATATTGAACATGTCTGTTTCTTAACTAAGTGGTAAGGATTTATTTTAATACCTTTTTTTTTGCATTTCATATATATAATGTTATAAACAGTGTGTTGCCTAGGAGAAACCATCTAAAGCAGATCAGCTCTTTTCTGGAAGAATTAATTATATAAAAATGATGATGTAAAAAGGAGCTAATCCAACAGCACACTGACATTCCCAATCGAGTGTCTTAATTAGGAAAAAATCATTAATTTAGAACCTGTTGATTTCTATTATATTTAATCCTCAACATTTAAAGATGAAACATTTCATCTGTAGATGAAGGGTGCAATCCACTGCTTAAAACCCCATGAGGCATTTGTTAGGCCATATGGTGTGTGAGGCAGCCATCCCCTTTGCTGGACAGAAAGTCATTTTCTCCCAGCTCCCAGCTCTAGACTTAGTGGCATCTCCTCTTGCCCTGCAGGACCTCCACGGGCAGTTCTACTGTGAAAGGAGTTTCTGCTTTAGGTACTGTTCACTTGCTTATCTTTTCTAGGAGACTCTGACTCCCTTGAGGGATGGGATTTGGTCTTATCCTTCTAATCTTTTTATTCTTCCACACCTTCTATCATTTCACTTGTGATATAGTAATGTAACTGTGCACTGGTCTGTTTTCCTTTCTCTGGACTGAGCTCCTAAAAGCTGGGGGCTATGTCATAATCATTGTCATATTTCCAGCATCTGGATTAATACCTGGTATATACACCAGGGATGGCAAACCTTGGGTCCCTATGACACCGATTCCTCATTCTACACCACAGCAGTAATTCACCTCACTTCAGTCTCCCCATGACAGAGCCTCGGGACCCTTCTAGGCAGCTGTCTCTGATACACATCAGCTACTATCCTATCTGCATCTGTTTCCTCCCACAAGGGAAAATTAAGGTCAGCTGTAGGATTGGAACCCAGATCTCCCAGCAACCAGCACCACGTCAAGCTACTACACCGAACAATCTTATTCAACAGGATCTCATCTCTTCTTTCCAGGTGATAGGGGACTTAAGAGTTAGAAAATTTTAGTTTAAGTAATAGCTAATAAGCTTAGTAATCAATGCATGTAAAAGCTTTTGTTCTGGAAACTGAAAGTATGACCCGCCCTGAATCCAAACCATCAGCAGTCCCACCTTTGTTCCTGAGGAGGACTGCAAGCAACTCAAGCATATATCTGAGCCATTGTACTTCAGGGTGAGATGACCACCACCCAGGACACAGCTAAAGACCACCCACCACCTGGGGCACAGTTTAAGACCACTGCCCAGGGTGAGAATGCTGGAGTTGTTTTTTTTTTAAATCCAATTAACTCCTCCCTGAAATTAAAAACCCCTCACCACACCTTGTTTATTCCTTGCTATAAAAACCTTGGCCTAGAATTCCAGAAAAGACAAGATTGTCTGTTAGGGTATGAACCTGCCATCTTCTCAGATCATTGACCATCTGAATAAAGCACCCATAAAGATTCATTCCCTGTCTCTGCTTATTGGGTTTGGTAGTGACAGGCAGCCCGAACTCAAGTATCTTTTCTGGTTTCACAGGGATTTATAAGGCCAGTGAGGACAATTGAAAAAGCTATTTTATTATCTTTTTTTTAAAAGCTTTTATTTTTATTTTTAGAGAGGGAAGGGAGGGAGAGAGAGAGAGAGAGACATCAATGTGCGGTTGCTGGGGGACATGGCCTGCAACCCAGGCATGTGCCCTGACTGGGAACCGAACCTGCGATGCCTGGTTCGCAGCCTGCACTCAATCCACTGAGCTACACCAGCCAGGGCACTATTTTATTATCTTACAACACATTCAGGAATTGAGGTCTTGAAAGACCAAAGTAGAAAAGAAATTATTCCATATGGAGATTAAAATGAAACAACTCTCAAGAAAATAAAAATAGTATGAAACAAGCTATTCTTGCATTTGTTATTACCTCTCCTCTTTTACTAGTATCCATTATCCAATTTTAGCTGTTTTTTGAATTTTGCTTTTCATACGATCATGACAAAAACAGCCCATTCATGAGGCTGCCTGTGCTCAGTGATCACTCAGTGAATGTTGGCCACTGTGCTGAACCAGACATGTGTGATAGTTTCCTGTCACTATTGTAACAAATTGCCACAATTTAGTGACTTAAAGCGGCATGTGATCTTACAGTTTTGTAGGTCAGGAATTTGAAATGGGTCTCACCTGGCTAAAATCAAGGTGTTGGCAGGGCTGGTTTCCCTAGAGTCCCCAGGGGAGAATCCATCTCCACACCTTTCCAGTTTCTGGAGGCCACCCAGACATGGTCCCGTTTTCCATCTTCACAGCCAGCCGAGCGCGGCCGAGTCCTTCTCAAGCTAGCATCTCTATTGATTCTTTTCTGTCTCCTTTCCCTGCTTTGAAGGGTCCTGGGAGGCCCTCAGATAATCAGAATAATCTCCCTATTTTAAGGTCAGCTGATTAGCAACTCAATTTCATCTGCAACCTTATGTTCCCCTTGCCACGTGACCTAACATAATCACAGGTTGTAGGGGTTAGGGCACTGACATCTCGGGGAAGCTGACATTCTGTTGACCCCAAGGAGTCAAGTTCAAAATGTCTTCTCACTGGAAGGATTTTGTAGGGCAACAGGCTTATTTTTCACCTGCCACCTGTCCAGAAAAGTGATGGAAACCGCATGTAACTACCCTCTATCCCCTGCCTGCCTATTTTTTTTTTCTTTTATCCTCATCTGGGACCTTTTTTCACTGCTTTTAGAAAGAGGAAAGGAGTGAGAGAGAAACACTGATGCGAGTGAAGCATCAGTTGGTTGTGTCTTGCACATGCCTGGACCTGGGATCGAACCCACAACCTTTCTGCTATAGGACAATGCTCCAACCGAGCCACACCAGCCAAGGCTACCTGCCTATTCTTGACAAATCGTCCTCACGTGTTTATCTGCGAAGAGAACGTCTCCTCTGTTGAGTTTGCTGTGCACCATCTGGTTAGGGTAGAGGTACTGGGTAAAGAAGAATATAAAGGTGTAACACAGGCTCTTTTTGTTTGCTATTTTGATTTTTGTCTTTAATTTTTGCATTTATAGGGGACCCTAGATCTCCAAGTTATCACCAAGGTGAAGGTGGTACAAGAGGCAGGGAGTGGGGATCCACAAACCAGCTGAGAGTAGGGTCTGGTCCGAGAGTGTGTGAATGGGGAGTGAGCCCTGGCAGGCTGGTGGAACCCACATTTTGAGTTGGTGGGGAGAAGGGAGTTGCAGTGGTTGGGAAATTGTTTCCATTTCAACCTTGTGAGTTACTAGTACTCCTGTGCACATCTGAATGTAGCAAATCATGTGTAAGATTGCTATACAATGAGAAATATGGTGTAGGAAGGGGGCATAATTTTGTTTCAATAAACATGTTCTTTATTATTGGAATATTACTCTAAGACAATTGATGTCTATTTACAATTTTGGGCAAAAATTATCCAATATCATCCCCACATTGATATACAGGATCTGGCAGAAGTAAGGACTGGTTGAGTGTGGTTGGTAGGGTAATAATATGGGTATAATAATTTATAGTTTTAATTTGAACATTTCACCTAAAACATCATAAGGTATGCTTGAATGTGATATTGTTATGTTACAGAATTTATGCTTATGATTTTGTAATAAAAGATTTTGTTATTAAAAAGGGTGTTATTTATGCCAGACCTAATATTTGATCTATTGCCTTCATGCTTTTCTTGAATATTTGGTGAGCTTGGAATCTCAGAATGGAATACCAGACAAAACACCTGACTTACCAGAAAAGCCCACCAGACCCTGAAATAGAACCTAACAACAATTCCAGGAATGATGGCTGTTCCACTCACGGAACAATAGGACGGGAAGGGTGTAATGCATTTTTTTCCTGGCTTCAGTTTCTGACAGTGTGAGGTAAGCCCCACCCACACAGAGGCCTGTTATGCAATGTCATGGCAATGTGAAGAATTTGATTCAAATATTGCCAACTATAGCTGATATAATTGGGAAATCTTTAGAAGGAGCCCTTTCCCCCACTGCATACAAAATTATCTATATACAATTAATATATACAACTTGATGAGTTTGGAAATAAGTATATACCCATGAAATCATTCTCACAATTTATGCCATAAAACTATCCATCACCTCCAAAAATGTCCACCTGTCCTGTTATTATTAATTATTATCATTAGTATTATTATTATTGCCAAGAACTCTTAACATAAGCTCTATACTCTTAGCAATTTTTTAAAGTATCCAGTAGAGCAAGGGTGTCAAACTTGTTTTCCCAAGGGGCCCCATCAGCCTTGTGGTTGCCTTCAAAGGGCTTAGTGTAATTTTGGGACTGCATAAATGTAACTACTCCTTAACTAGGGGCAAGGAGCTCGGCACTGCCACCGGGTAGAAACAAGGCGCCAGGCCAAATAAAACAAGGTGGAGGGCCAGATTTGGCCCGCAAGCCTTGTGTTTGCCACCTGCAACACAGAGTATTGTTAACTATGGGCACTATGCTATGCAGTGATCTGTAGCACTTACTTACTCATTTACAGAACCGAAACTTTGTACCCTGACCACCACCTTCCCATTTCCTCTTCCCTTCAGCACTTGGCAACCACCAGTCCACTCTCTGCTTCTATGGGTTTGACTATTTTAGATTCCTCATACAAGTGAGAGCTTATTGTATTTGTCCTTCTGTGTTTGACTCATTTCACTTAGCATCATATCCTCCAGGACCAACCATGTTGTCACACATGACAGGATTTTGGAAGGAGCCCATTTTATTTTCAGTGTCAGGGGAGCAGCCTCTGTGGTCAGTAGGAAGTCCCAGGAAGTGCAGATCCTACAGTTGGCTCACACAGCAACTTTCATTTCTGAGATGCTGCATTCCGGCCACTCTACAGAAGCCTGAAGACGTTTTCTCCTTCTGCCTTGAAACATGAAGCAGAATTGTTTTTCCAACATGAAATATTGAAGCATGGGCATGAGTGGCATTGATAGAAGACAATGCATATGTTTTACAGAAATTCTTATTTCTGAAGTTTTGGGTTTGTTTATGAGAAGTTTCTGTGGTTCTGTGCGTAAACATTATGATTAAGGAATTACAGTAGTGACACCAAGGAGGCCATGAGGGTACTAAATGTTCTTATGCAGCACTAGGCTTCTTCTTTACTGGGAGTTGAGGATCCTATTATTTTAAAGAAACTCCATGAGGTTCCAGCAGAATGGAGCTGAGCATCTGCAGGAATTTTAGTGAAGGAGGCAACTTTTTTTCTCCAAAAGTTCTCACCCTATTCTCATTTTCCTCTTCAGCTTCGATAATTTGCTTTAATTACAGAACAGGCCCACTGAGCTCTCAACAAGAATGGAAGAGGGACAGTGCTTGGCAGAGTTCAGAGCTTCTGAGAGCCTCTGAAACTTTGATTATCCATGAACTGTCACCCTCAGAAACATTGCACAATGACTTAGAAATGTCTACCGTTCCCAAAGCTAAATAAAACTTGACTTTAGTATGAACATCTAAGTAAAAATAATCTTTTATTACTTGCCTTTGTGTTGTTTGGGTGAATTGTCCGTGGCATTCAGTGTCTCAGTAATCGCTGTGCTGACACTTTGATAAACAGAGAAACTGAAATCACTGAACAGCTGGAAGAAGCTGGGAATGTCCCAGCTTTGCACAAGACTTGCTTTCCTCACTGGCTGTTTGAATAAAGCTGGAAAAAAGTAAGGCTCAAGTAAGTCTGTATCTGACATGAAATATGACTGAAAAGCCTGGTCAAATTCTTGCTGCATCTGTTTGAAGACGTTAAAACTCCTGTTAAAGAGAAATCTCACATCCACCGTCAGCTGGCTGAACAGGTGCTCTATCTGGGTCACTTGTGCATCTTCCTCCATGACCTTGTCACCAAAAGGGAGATCTTTTTCAGTATCTTCATGGAAAGAAAACAGAAATTGATATATCTTCCTGAAAAACTGTTCAATCTGTAGGGTCAGGGACAGAATGGAATAAGAAATTTATTATCTTTCTGGACTATTTTTTTATTGTAAATTTTAAAGTCAACTTACAGTAGTCATTCTAAATCAAGAACAATTCTGGGCAAACTAGGAAAAGGTAATTCGATATAAGAAAGATAATTTATTAACATTCTTGTAGTGGTTTTGACTTTGACTATAGAAATAGGATCTGAAATTCCTTTTTGGTTTATGTTAGCCTATAAAAGGCCTAAAAAGGCCAAGTTTTCAATATTTTTGACAAGCCACAGGCTAGTGTACCTAGTGGTGGCTGGCATAACCTGGTCCAAAGCGTACTGTGTGAATTGCCTGAAAACTATGAATAAGGCTCTTGTCTTTCACCTCGGTCTTAGTGTCTCAGTTCTTCTCTTTTTTCCCTTTAGCAGACTACATTAGTGTCTATGCTCTGCTCTTTCTCATCTCATCAAAACATTTACACTAAACTGTAGATGCCTCATACAGCTAAATAGGTTACTTAGGATGTTACTCATTTGCAGTCATCCAAGCCCTTCTTGGCTGTAGTGAAAGGAATGAAGCTCTAATTATGGAATTCCCTACTCATTGGGAGCAGATTTTCCAGCAGTAACACAATGTTCTACTTCATCTTTGTGACACCTAAGTTTGTGCCAGAACACAGTTTGCCCTTATATGATAGTAGTATGGCTACACCGTGTGTTATGGAACATACACCTCACTGCTGCTACCTCCCAGTGCTGTTCAAAGAGTTCTCCCGAAATTCTGAGAGTACTCATGCCTTTCTAAAAAAGTAATCTGGGTGGATCATCTGCCTCTCCCTCTGACAGCTTCTGTTTACCTGAATCCATTTACAAAAACAAAACCTTAAAGCCCCAAGAAATTTTCATAAGGCCATACAACTGACACAGATAGGAATGGTCCCCAAACCTCCTGACTTCCAGCCAGTGCTTATTCAACCACATTCTGGTATATTAGAGAGTGGCAATAAAAATAGAGCAGATGCAATTAACAGGGGAGGCAAATTAACTTGGCGTATGAATCATCCTAAGGGTTGCTCACTCTATAATTGGGTATGGCACTGCCAAGCCAGAAGCATACACTAATTAGTGTGTGCTCTAATATGGAGAGGTAAATTTCACTCCATTTCATATTCAGCTCACTTCTTGACGGGGAAGGGAAATTCAGGCCAATAGAGTAGGAGACTTTTGTAGGGCAGAGCTCATTCTATTCAGGTCACCCCCCTCTGTGATTCCCTCTGTCCAGAAGATAGCCAAAGGAGACAAAGAAGAAAACATGCCAGTCCTATAAGACATGCATGGATAGGCCTAAAGGGGACACGAATCTCTGTGTGTGCACACTTGTGTGCATGCTGCTGTAGAGTGCAAGCCCATTGAAAGAGATTCAGGAGACAAAGAATGTCTTCAAATGTTTGGTCTCCAGGGGAAAAAATTAAAGCAGTTTGAAATCAGAGACTATAAGACTATTATTCAGAATACAATCCAGAAAATATTTATTGGATATGTATAATGCTTTAATGAAGATAGATGAGATATGGTCCCTGCCTTTAAAGAGCTTACAATCTAGTGGGAATGTGTTCACAAATAATAAATACAAGACAGAAAGAGTCAGGGTGTTTCTAAGAGAAATAGATACAGTGTCATTAAATGGTGAGACAAATACTGAATGGCTGTTTTAATTTATAAATTGTATATACACAGGTGAATCATATATAAGCATGAATGTTAGAGTCTAGATATTGTAAAAGGCCAGTATCAGATCAGGCATCTATATTCTAAATATTAATATAAATTAATGTTTTAAAAGTAAGCTGAAGTAGGTACTTAAAAACTTTGAAACCTTATGCTCTCTTATTCCCTTACCATATTTTCCATAGAGGACCAACTAGGTTGGCAGGCTGCATGAAAACGCATGCAGTCACTTTCCAGGCAAGATTTGCATTCATCCCAGGAATCTGCCAGAGACTCCTGGCATAGCCTTTCTCCCTCTTCCAGGTATTCTTGAACTTCATTCATAAGTTTCAGGGCCTCCTAATTAAAAAGCAGAAAAGAACATCCTATTTGTATTTCATGACTCAATGTATTGCATACCTCATTTGATTTCACTCTTTAAAAATATGTATATTCTAAGCTACTTCACTCCTTCAGGTCCCTAGCAGGTGATAGATCTACCCAAAGAAAGCTTTCTCTTTGATTAAGAAAAGAGCACTGAGCCCTTGCGGGTGTGGCTCAGTTGGTTAGGCGTTATCTGGCAAAGTGAAATGTCACTAGTTGGATTCCTGGTCAGAGCACATGCCTGGGTTGTGGGTTCTGTCCCCTGTTGGGACATGTGAGAGAGGCAACCAATCAATGTTTCTCTTCCCCCTTTTTCTCCCTCCCCTCCCTTCTCTCTAAAAATAAATAAATAAATACTTTTAAAAATAAAAAAATCTATTCCCTTCCCTAAAAAAGAAAACAAAAGAAAAGAACACTGATTGATCCCTTTTGAAGACTGTGCAAATCTTACCCATCTGTTCATTTATCCATTCACTAGGTATCCATTGAGTGCTTGCTATGGGACAGACATTACTAGATGCGACTGAACCGGCAATGAAGACACAGTCCCTACTCTGGGGAGCGACTGTAAATCACCTGTTTACTTGTCTGCCTTTGCATCTAGTCCTTGAGGGATGTGGAAAGCAGTTTTAAGGCTTAGAAAGCTAATACATTTATTCCTTTCAGTTATGCTGCTTTTAATTTTTGTATAGTTTTAACTGCAAGAAGGCACGATTCTTGTATATCAAATCACATCTTCCTATAAATAATTCTAATTGCCAAGATGCTGTTTTGAGCACCTTCATTCTTCTGGTCCATATTCCAAGCACTCCCCCTTGTGGCGACTGGCGGTACTTGGCCAGGTCCCACTCTGGGTGGTAAGGAGCCCAGCAGAAGTGACACTGACCTTCAGAACCTCAATCTTGTCCCCTAAGCTCCTCTCAGGCTGGCACCCCTGCCAAGACCCCTGGCATCCCTACAAGTGTGAACTTCTGAAGACAGGCTCCCTCCGTGCCCAAGATGTGATTTAGGGGAATTACGGGGTGTAATGGACCCACCCATAACAAGACAGCCTCAGAGCTAATGGCCACTCCCTTAAGTAATGAAGATTACAAGAGGAAGCGAAGTTTCTGTACTTAAAACCAATTTGGTGTGCATCTTCACCTAGTGGGAAAAAGTAATTCACCCTTTTCTGGCATATTAAGCCCAAAGAACACCTGGGCACTGAAAATCTACATCTCCTTGGCTGGGCTCATATGGTTCGGCAGCCTTCGCGGCAGATTCCTGAGGCTAAGCCAGGTGGCATTTGCTCTGTGCCATAGAAGAAAACGGGCAGGGCCACACACAGCCTACCAAACGTACCTTGTGACCCAGACAGGACTTTCCCGTCTCCTTGGGCTTTACAGAACAGCTTTGGAACCCCATACTTCTCAAGAAAGTTTGCCTTACCTTGGCACTGATTTGTAGTAGTTCGCAATTTTCTTCCACTCGCACGCAAGAGCATAACAAAAACCAATACCAAATCACATGTCCCAAGTTTTGGTAGGAAATGTTGCCACAGGGGAAGTAGATCTCTGGCTTAGGAATGCCCATTCCATTTCCCGCTAAATGTCCACATCAATTTGAGTAGTTTATATAAACCTGGAGCCACACTAAGGTTTTCCAGTTCAGTAGGTTTCCTACACTCTCACTAAACATTAGTAGGGAGGGGCAGTCCATGATGATGTTGGGTCACCTGAGGATGGGTGGTGCTGTGTCCTGGGAGATTGGGGGCACCAATCCCTTATTTGCCAGTTCATAGTTTGTCTAAAGTATCCCCTATTCTAGGGTTAAAGTAATTTTAGAGAGGGAGACTCCTAATTTTTTAATTAACTTTTTAATTGAGTGTCTAGATCTTAAGAGTGTGAATCAATGAACTTTTAAATAATTAGTTTTTAACAAAAATTAACATTCTAATGGTCATAGGATTCTTCAGGGCCAGAATGAAACCAACACTTGCTTACCTGACCCATCCATAACTGGAGCTTTTTTTTAAAGATTTTATTTATTTATTTTTAGGGAGAGGGGAAGGGAGGGAGAAAGAGAGGGAGAGAAACATCAATGTGTGGTTGCCTCTGGAGCACCCCCTACTGGGGACCTGGCCTGCAACCCAGGCATGTGTCCTGACTGGGAATTGAATCGGCAACCCTTTGGTTCACAGTCTAGCACTCAATCCACTGAGCCACACCAGCCAGGGCTGGAGCATTCTTTTCATAGTGCTGTACTCTTGGCTTGCCAGGAGGCTGGGGAAAGGGAGAAAAACAGAAAGTCAGTAGGTCCCACAGGCAGAGAGCACCAGCTGACTTTCTCCCTGGTCATTCATGACAGCATTTGGGTTAACATATTTGTTAACATCATTCATAACCTCAGTTTCCCAATCTGTAAATGAAAGTAATGGTGTCATTGGTTCCAGTGGCCAGGCTCACAAGCCCACCATGTAAGAATGCAGCTCAAGAGACTACCACACTTTCCTCATAAGGAGCTATTCTTAACTTCCTAAAAATCTTTTGATTGCTTCCAAATGGAAGGAGAGCTTTTAGCTACTGGTCAGGCAATCTCCTTTCCTTGCTAGGGACCCTGCCGGATGCGGGGTGTAGGTGTGGCCAAAACACAAACCAGTGTGGTGACAGCCTAGCCACAATTCTGTGGTCAGCCTGTCATACAACCCTGCCTCAATTGCTCACTGGATGCCAGGAGGCTGCAGTGCTCCAGAAGAGAATAGAATTCTAGCAGCTATCTGAAACTCGGTTGTCCCCAAATTTATAGGTATAGGAAGGAAATATTAGAAATTCTACTTGTATTTTTAAATTTAAAGATAGACTCTGGGGAAGAAAAATGAGGAGTTGTTTACTGAGTAGAGAGTTTCAATTTTGCAAGACGAAAACAATTCTGGAGATTGGTTGCCCAACCATGTGAATGTACTTAATGCTACGGAACTGTACACTTAAAAACAATTAAGATGGTAAATTTTATATGTGTTTTACCACAATTTTAAAATTTGTTTAATTAAAACAAATTTTAAAAGTAATTTACTCTCACTGCTAAAATTTAAAATATTTTCCAAGTTCTATTTGTTAAAGTTTTGATTTCCTCTTTGATTTAAGGGTAATTTTGGAAAACAAATTTTTAAAAAATTTTAATTGTTTTGAGTATTATGTTGATGGTTAATGCTATTAAACTATGAGCCATGCAATGTCTATGATTTAGAGATGTGCTGAGCTTTACGATTGTAATATGAACAATTTTTAAAAAATGTTTTGTTTATTTATCTTTTTAAAGATTTTATATTTATTTATTTTTAGAGAGGGGAAAGGGAGGGAGAAAGAGAGGAAGAGAAACATCAATGTGTGGTTGCCTCCCGTGCACCCTACCCCCCATAGGGGACCTGGTCCGAAACTCAGGCTTGTGCCCTGAGTGGGAATCAAACCAATGACCCTTTGGTTCACAGGCCAGCACTCAATCCACTGAGACACACCAGCCAGGGCCCATGAACAATTTTTAACATCTTCCATGGACATTTGAGTATAATGTGTATGTTCCGTTGGTAAGATACATAGTTTGAGCCACAGCTGTCAAGTAAAGGTATTTGAATTTATAAATGATTGGGCTGGTGTACTGTTTCACATACACTGGTCTGTTGTACTTTTGTCAGGCGATTGCATGAGGCCAAGGGTGTGTGAGGACCCTGGGGAGAGAGGCCTCCACATCCCAGAAGCACTGACACTGGCTTCCTCTTTCTCTGGTCGCTTGCAGCCAGTTGCAGTGAATTGCATTTAGGAGGACTCAGTTAAATGATGGCTTTTAATGCCTAGTTTTAACTAAAGTAGTCCTCACTAAATGGACAGGAGCCTAAAAAAAAGAAAAGAGAACCCCAGCAGGTTATGAATAATTTCAGCTCAGAAGGACAAGCAGCAAAGGCAGAGCCAACACTGCTTCACTCTGAGCTCTTTATTGGCCAGGTGACAGAGGGAAAAACATGATGATCTAATCAGATCTGGTAAGTGGGCTAAAAAATTTCAAAATATCTAGATTATTTGAAATAGAAACTACCTCCACGCTAGTTAACCGCAAACCTCATCCTAAGTGTATTTTGTGCCTTGAGCTATTAGTGGTAGCAAGTCATGTTTCTAATTTATAAATAAATTAACATGCATATGTTTAGGAGTGAATGCTAACAAATATTTTAGTAATAGGGATAGAGATCAGAAACTCTGGAGACCACTGATCTAGCCAAAAACTCTCTGAACACCTTTGACTCAATATCCTAACTCGGAAGGAACTGAGGACACAGCATGTTTAAGAAAGCAGCATTCCCAAACACAATGAATTCCCCAAATCCTCAGTTTGGAGCCCTGCACAGGCCTGTTCTACAGGGAGTATGTTCTGTGAAGAAATTAAAAATGTCCTTCAGACTCTTCCTTCAATAACGGCTGGTCTCCAAAAAATATCTATTACTAGGGAAAATAAGTAATTAATCAATTACCTTTATATGCACAATATTTATGGTCTGGATATGTTCAAGAACATGTTATTTTCAACTCCTGTACCTGTTTTTCTTCTCTGCATTTCTTCAGGGTTTTCATGAGATTGGTATGCTCCTCCTCTCTCCTGTCCATCATGATTTTCATGTGCTTCATACCAGCCAATGCCTTCTTCACCTCTTCATCAGCATCTGGCTCGCCAGCCTCGGCAAAACCTGAAAGATGTATTATAAATTTTTTCTTTGAGATCTGATCATATTATAGTGTATTGGTATCTGCATCAAAATACAATGAATTCGCTTATTTTTATGTCTCTTAAACAGAAGCTTAGTTGTTCTTTTATAGCATCAGACTCTGAAAGCAGATCATAATGAATTAGCTGTCAACCACCGCATGGACTCAGTGGCCATGCGGGCAATACCTTCTGTTCCTCACTGCGGAGCTCCTGGACAAGTCAGCGTTCATTTAGCCTCATTCCTGCCATTTCCTCTGGGCCTGTTTTCATTTATCCATGTTTGTATTATAGAAAGTTTTGAATTTTTGTCACAATCTATATTAAACACCAACTGGGAACCTCAAACCCCGTGAACAATTTCCCTTTCTCTTAGCCTCAATTACCTTCCTACGATGCATCATACCTAGAAAGTACTTCATATAGTGCAAGATTCTTTAATAACCTACTGGACATGTCTTACTAAGATCTTTTAAAGATCCCTTAGTGGGCGTAAAATCCATTGTCATTCCCTCCACAATAGCCAACATGGCTTCCTAAGGAGCTTATTCTTGCCTCCAAATTTAACTACAGACTGCCCCCACAAAGCAACATTTTAACTAACTTATTTTTCTAAGTGTTAAGTACCCAAAGCATATATTGTCAAGCAAAGGTCAGAAGTTAATGAGCACAGACCAACCAGATTCAGTGTCATTATAACCCATTCTCTCACCATCTCAAGAATTACAGCACAGATTACTTTAATTGTTTAAATTTTTCAAATGCTAGAAAAGAATTTCACTGTTCATTAAAACTGCTTGGAGGACACCAAACATCTGGATGACACCAAGAAATGCAGTCAAAATGTTGGCAAGTTCTATCTGCATGATAGCGAACATCTGGATATGAGAATGTTCTCAGATACTCAATTGGAATGTTCTATTTTTATCCAGATGTTTGGCATCACGTCTACTTGGTTTAAGTGCCTAGAGAACGCCTCACCGTGAAACTAGAGGGCTGTAATGAATACAGTTATCTTATAGCTGTAAATCACTGTACATGCCAGCAGGACATGCAAACATGCAAACAGGACGTGGCACAGATAAGGAAACTAAACACACCCTTCAGGTTTCCGTGGACAGCAGCTTTGTCCTTCCAAGTAGGTGCACAGTGACAGTCTTTCAACCACAGCAGATACACAATAAACACCGGGAGTGGCAGCTGCATGTTCCCGCTGTTGGTGCAAAGGAAAAATAAACCTGCATCAAACGCCTGCCATCAGGTCAGTTTCTGTCGGCACTAACCAAAAACACATGGTGACTCACAGCATTTTCCTGTCAAGTTTTCTTTATGACTGTAGACAATTCATAGGCCTGGACTATAGATGTTTTCTAAAAAGACAACTCAAGTCTCTAGTTTGTTTACATTCTTTAGGACAGTAAATAAGTTTATCATCTGAAGTACTTGAAATTTAAAGTAATGAACAGTAGGGCTCACAGTGCCATAGAATTCAAATTTCATTTTATTTCCTTGTCAACAATAAAGATCACCAAACACAAAATTAGCTAAGATACATCAGAGGGACTTCCCCCTGAACTCTAAATCCTCAAGTGAGTTATCACCTAGATGGCTGAACACTCAACCATCCTTTTTTAACTTATTTTGTATGAAAGCAAAGCAGCCACACACATTTTCTCATACTTAGAAGGCATATCAATATATAAAAATAGTTTACAGTTAAATGTTTTTCTTCTCAGATAATGAGTTTCCTTTTAGATTTAATTTCATATACATTAATTATAAACATTTCAAATGGAAACGTTGAAACTTCACCAAGTGAGGCAACTGTCTGCGTTAGTAAAGTTAAGTCTCTAGAATGTTACATTGCATTAACTCTTCCAAAAGGGGATATTTATCCATTTTATGTATATTTGCTATTTTGAAAAATAAAACCTTCCATTATTCCATCAATATTTCATCAATGTTGAAATTAATCAACATTTGGAATTTTTAAATACAGTAATAAAATCACATCAGTATTAGTAGTTACAAAGTTATCACACTTTACAAACATCTACATCTATCATTTGAACTAACTCTTATGTCTCTACCGTGACCCATTTACCAAGTGGATCTTAAATATATTTACCACTAACTTCGCAGTACAGTATCTTTCTGGAGAGGTTACCGCCAGCTCCTGGAAGGACCTTCACTTTTCTCTAATTTAAATTTAATCTGTGTCAGGTATTTAACCTTGTTCTTTGGATTTGATGACACAGTTCTTAATCCTGTTAACCTAGCTAGCATTTTGAGATTAAGAGTGTGTTTTGAGATTAAGAGTGTGGTTTGAAACTTGGTAGGATTTAGAAAGAAACACTAGAGGGCAGGCTGTGCGCATGGTCAGAAGCAATGGCCTCGAACTATCTTATTTTACACAAATGTTTTGGTAGGACTCGTGAAAGCCTTAAAAATGTTTTTAATCTGAAATTTATGATATGTATATTCCTAGGTAGACAAAGAAATTTTACTGGAAACATAAGCAACAATATGAAAGAGAGTATGTACAGTCTTAGATAAGAAGCTTTGAAGGTTATTTACATAGTTGTTTGGCATTTTTTGACTATATACAAACACATTTTAACTAAATAAAGTGATAAAATTTGGCACATAAAAATGTAGTAAATATGTATTCCAGGCTCACTACAACTTGATAATGATTAACTGAACTGATAATGTGGCCCCTTAGTAATTCATTTAAAAACAACTTAGTTTTTAGTCAGGTGTAGAATCTACAGGAATTGGTCTCTCTGGCTACTGAAATCTGAAGATTGTCTTGGGCCCCCTCTGAAGGTTTTGAGGGATTAGCCCATCCATACTCATTCTGTGCTCAGTATTTTCTAAGCAGTTTAGACTGACATTTCTGAACTGGCCCACCTGCTTTTTGAGGGCCCTTAGAAGTTGACCCTTGTGTTTGAGCATCTTGTAGTCCACAGCATATGTCCACTCTACATGGGCACGGGAGTGGGCAATGGCAGAACACAAAGTCCAGCTCCCGCCCTGTTTCACCTGTCTTGATTACCACTAGTTCCCTGTCTTAGTCGGAAACCTCTTAACGCTGTTAGGGAACAGATCTGCTCAAAGCAAAACTTGAACTATTATTTTAAGCAACCTATGACAGTTTTGAGCAACTGCATTTCACACCTACAAACAGATGTGTCTTGTCCTGAGAGGAGACCAGATGTCGATGGAGGAAGCAGCACTGCAGGCCTTTTTCTGAGGAAGAGAGAACACTGCTCTGGAAAGGTCAGCCATAGGAACTAATCCAGCGCTACTCCAACCTGAGAACCCTCGTTCCTCGGTTTGCTGTTGTGCAAGTGTGGGCCCTCTTGAGGTCACTCATGGCTGACGTCTGCACGCTCATTTATAATAAACCCACATTTTGCTGGAAAAGGGACCAATTATTTAGGCAGTGCAGTGGCTCACCCCTTGGTGCCAGGTGGAGTTTTGCTGGGATCCATGTTCCCTCTTTAGGTGTAATTTCTGAGAACAGAACATTATTGCCAACTGGTACTAGTTACTTTTTAAAGCATCTTGAAGCTTCCAAAAAGAAATAATTTCTTCCTCTAATTATTTCATCTGTTTTCACAGCTGCCATTTTGTTCTTAAGCTTAAGCAACACTTCGTACAAATCCAGTTACTTTCATAATTATGACATCATTATGTCCAAGATTTAAGTGGATTATAAAATATTATAAATATCTAGTTGGCAACTGAGACCTAAAAGCAAGGTCGTCATAGTTTTAAAAGGCAGCAGGAAGAGGCTTGTGATATCAGCTGAGAAATAAAGGAATCAATCAGATGGACTTCAAAAGGTCAAGTTAAGTCATTAAGTTCAGGGTTGACCAGACTTTCTTAGGTGTGAAGCATAATGGACTTGCTAATAAGTCACCACTGATTAGATTTGCTCCCTCCCCTTAGTCATAGGCCTGGCCAGACAACTCTGGGCTTCTCGCTGGGATACTCCCTTGGCAGAGAGCAGACCAGAAAGCTTGTACTATTCATGCCGTTTCCTACACGGAGCCTAACTCCAGCATATGAGGTCAAAGGTCCTGAAGTTGTACAGCCTGGGGGCCCTGCATATGTCCTGTAGACAAGCTGGGGTTTTTTGTCTTGCACCACCAGTAAGGTTGGAAAGGGACATAAAGAGCGAATCTCAAATCCATAACAAATGTGGACTAACAGATTCTCCCATGAATCAAATAACTCACTACTGCTTAGGAGGGCAACAGAAAGTTCTACCCTGTTAGACGTCCCTCCACAGTAACAGAAGGCAGTCCCCTTCCCATCCCCAATTTAAAAAAATGTCAAGGAGGGAACATATGAAAGAAGTTAAAGATAAAAGCTTAACATCCAAATAAATTATTTATGTAGATTTTAATATTAATTAATTTCACTAGATCTATCTCCTTTACTTCTTTCCTTCCTCTCTCCCTCTCCCCTTCCCTCCCTCGGTGCTCCCTCTCTCCCTCCCTCCCTTCTTTTCTTCCTTCCTACCTTCCTTCTCATTTATTCAGCCACTACTTAACAAACTTAAAGGACGTGATTTACATTAAAAAGCAACATTTTAGAAGTGGAGTGTCAATTCTCTTTAAAAATTGTCCCTTTGCAAGCAAAAGTTGGCTAGCTCAATGATAGAAAGAGGACCAATGGTAAAATATAAAGATCACTGATTTAAGAGATCAGGTTCCATTAAAATCCCTGCCATACTGTGCCTTTTGGTACTTTGTGTCCTCATTTAAAAATGAGAAATAATTGGAAGAAATAATCTCAACTGTTACTCCCAGCTCTAAAGTTCTGTGATTATCATTTGCTTATTCTCACGAAGCTTCATCACAGTTTGAGTGTAAAAAATCAGTTGAATCAAACTGTAAAGTAAAACCTTATAACTATCTTATCTCTTTTATAGAGTTAAGGTCAATTTAGTTGACACAATGAAAATGTTTTACTAATCCATAGAGCACAATGTAATTGGAAGGCAGATCAACACTTCTTTAAAAACTTCACACTACACTAAAAGTATTATTTTTGGTTGATATAACATAGGCAGCAAAAGCAGACATTGAATCCAGACTTCAAAGTCTTTCATGAAAAAGATGAAGCTTGAATACAATATAAGGAAGGTATATCTCACTTAACCTCATCATGAAATCAGAATTTATATGTACAGACAAGCACCACATAAATTTAATTATTGATCAGAATGTGTATAAATACCAAATAGGTTCTAAAATTTCCATTATACCCAATACACTATTTCTCTTGCTTCCAATAGCTTATTCAACAAAGATATGGTGGGTACGGATGATGTTCCACACACTGAGGCTACAGCAGCATCAAAACAAGCTCTCTGCTCTCTGGAAGCTTTCGTTGCATTCCAGTGGAAGGGAAGTAATTGGAAGGAGAGGTGCTACTTTGGAAGGATGGACAGCTAAGGAAGGCCTCTCTGAGGAGGGGACCTCCAGCTAACACCACTCTCGAAAGCAAGTCTGGCTTTTTTAATTTGCAGGTCCCAGTGAAAAATGAAAAAGCAAAGCCCTTTGTTCAAAAATTATTAAGAATTTCAAGACAAGGGGAGGAGTTATTAGGGGGATAAATGGTAATGGAAAAAAATACAATTAAAAACATAAAATAAATTTCTCACCACACACACACACGAAAGAAGAATTTCAAGACGGCAACAGCAGAGCATTAAACCAATAGCTGGGTCTTTCAGAGCAGGAGCACAGGTCGCACATGCATGAAGCTGGCCTTGCATGAGAGACAGAATAGCCAAATGCAAGGGTAGAAACAAACTTACCCTGTTTAAGGAACAGAAAAGAGGCCACTGCGGTGGAGTGTAGTGAGAAGTATATTAAGTGAAGAGGTAGTACAGGTTGTGCAGTATAGCAGGGTAAGAAATTAACAGTTTTTTAAAAAGTAAGATGGGATAACTGGGAAAGGTCTTACAAAGGACAGCGACATGATCTGATTGACTGGTTTTGAAAGACCGCTGTGCTGCTGTGTGAATGGATTATAGGATAGTAAGGTGGGAGGGACCCTGTTTTTATCACCAGGACAGAGATAGTGGTGGCTCTTCGGGCAAGTTAGAAGTGAACGGATTTGGGGTTTCTTCTGGAGGCAAGACTGAATTGTGAAGTAAAGAGCAAAATTAAGGATAACTGCTGGGCTTTTGCCTGAGCTACAGGTGGATGGTGATGCTGTTTTCAAAGATGGGAAAGGCTGGGGCATGTAGCCCTCACTCACCCCCCAGGGACTCCACACCCGTGCAGCCTGGATTTCACTTCATGGCCAATGGGAATTTTTGTTGCTAAAGGCGTCAGGGAGCTACTGATGACTAAATCCACTGCTTACATTTAATCCCCTCTCTTATTTGTCCTCCACGTGGCATTTGGCATAGTTCACTCCCAACTCTTCTTAAAAGCAGCCAGTCTTTTAGTTTCGGTGAGCCGTTCTCTCTGGGTTCTCCCACCTCTCCTTTTATTTGCCTTCCCTTCATCCTTTTGATTCTATCACATTCTCACCGGGAGTCCCCATCCTCTGAGTCTCCTTTGTTCTATCCATCCCTACATCCCTACGCAGGGAGAGGGTCTTTTAGGACAATAATGAACCACAATTAGGCCTTAACAAGCAATTAAACTGGTGACAAGGGGTTTATCTTGAAGGTGCTCCACTGAACGGTGCGATGATGCAGATAGGTGGGAATAGATCACTGAGGTGAACTGAGCCAAGACCCTGGAGAAATGAAGAAGAGGGAAGTGTGAGGAAGATCACGGAGGAAGGGGACAGGGTGTGCGATGTGGATTTAGTATTGAATGGAAAGTGATTTGGGAAGAGGAGGCAAAGGGCCTCTGGATCCCAGGCATGTTGCTGATTAGCTACCGATAAGAATGGGCTGGGCCTGTTTGCCCACCCAACTCGCTCAC
Source organism: Tonatia bakeri (assembly GCA_004024845.1). Lineage (NCBI taxonomy): Eukaryota > Metazoa > Chordata > Mammalia > Chiroptera > Phyllostomidae > Tonatia > Tonatia bakeri. The sequence goes on from PVIA01003401.1 coordinate 94,705, forward strand.
TGCCGCAGGCCCAGCTGCTGGGCCACATTTCTGTAATGTATTTGCAGAGGGCCTGCTACATGCCAGGCACTTTCCAGACCATAGATAGCTGCTCAATCCTTCCCCTTCTTCCCCCTCCCCCCTTAGATGTTCATATTCTCTAGGGTTTTGTTCTTGGGAACAATGCCAAGGCACCCTCTTGGGGTGATATGATACATAGCCACCCTTCTACTGGCTGTTTCTCTGATGGCACATCCCACAGGGTTTTCATTCAACAGTTCCTAATCCAGCTTTTTCTCCTCAAGCACACCCTGCCATGGTCTCCCTGTCACCAGATCCAGACATTTGGGAATCATCCCAGACTTCCCTCTCTCTTTCAATCCAGTGGCTGGCCCAAGCAGACTGCCGGACGATGTATCGTATCTGGGTCCGTGGAATATTAAGGCCCATGAGAGTTAATGCCTTTGGAAGTACTGAGCTTTGTTATTAGGTTAAAGCATGTAGAAATCAGCAGACCAGTAGAGCAAACACCTGAAATGATACAAATTAACGATCAAGATTTTCTGGCTATGTTATTATGACTCTGGCAAATGTCTTAATTTGGCTCTTGATCTCCATGACAACAGGAAGGGAAAAATACCATAAATATTTGATGATAACTGCAGCCTATCCCAGTGACCCATAGAGGAATACATCATTTTATCAGTTGTACAGTAACATTTTAGTCTCACTTTCTGATCCAAATTGCCTAAGGAGTTGCCTGGGCCTGTCCTGGTTTTAGCACTGGAAAGTCCTTTCGCCTGGGAAACCTTTAGTCCCAGGTAAACTGGGAATATTGGTTACCCTAGATTCATTAAGAGTTATTATTAAAAAATGATTAAGCGATTATAGCTTTTCGACCTTGAATTTTGCAAAACTTAGAGTATTATGTAATTGGGATTGGTAACTCCATAGATTAAACAATTAAGAAATCCTCAGAAAACCCTTCACTGCCAGTATTCTCTTAACCCCAATCCTTACAAAACAACTTGTACTAATTAATTCCTCAGGTATAAAATCAAAATGTACTCTGTATTTATGGAGATAAATTTTTCTTCCCACTGATTTCTGTAGGCTTCCAGACATAATTCCACAAACTTTGCCAGCCTTTTTCTCTGTAAACTGTAAGTCCCTTGTTCTAATATACTATAAGAGGAATATGTACACAATACTATTACACCAGTGGCCATTTCTAATCTTTGTATAGTATTCCTTCTCCCCTTATCCACAGTTTTGATTTCCAAGGTTTCAGTTACCTGTAGTCAGCCACTGCCCAAAAATATTAAATGGAAAATTCCAGAAATAAATAATTTATAAATTTTAAATTGCATGCCATTCTGAGCAGCATGATAAAATCTCACAAGGTCTTGCTCCATCCCTCCCAGGACATGAATCATCCCTTTGTCCAGTGTCTCCATGCTGTGTCCACTCCCTGGGCATTAATTACTCAGTAGCTGCTATTTTGGTTATCAGATTGATTGTCATGGCAGCATGGTGCTGATATTCGAGTAACCCTTATCTTACTTAATGACAGCCTTAAAGTGCAAGAGTAGTGATGCTGGCAATTCAGATATGCCAGAGAGAACCTGGACAGTGCTTCATTTAAGTGAAAGGGTGAAAGTTCTCAACTTAATAGGGAAAGAAAGAAAATCATATGCTCAGGTTGCTAACATCCACAGTAAAAATAAGTCTTCCATTCATGAAATTATGATGAAGGAAAAAGAAATTTGTGCTAGTTTTGCTGTTGCTCCTCAAAGTGCAAAAATCATGGCCACAGGGCATGGTAAGTGCTTAGTTAGGATGGGAAAGGCGTTAAGTCTGTGCATGGAAGACTGGAACAGAAGACAGTTCTGATGGATGGCAATGAGTTGCGCCAGATAGCACTGGGCCTAGACCAGCAAGAGACCCCCTGAGAAGGGACATCAAGCCATTTACTGCAAGTAAGGGGTGGTTACGTAGATTTGGGAATAGGTTTGGATCAAAAAATATAAAAATTACCTGAGGGACATTTCTGGCAGAGTTGAAGAAATTGATTAAGGAGAGAGGATTTCATCCAAAGCAAATCTTCAATTGACATGAGACCAGGCTTCAGAAGTCCAACAGAACTTATATTCATAAAAGTGCAAAGGAGGCTCCAGGGCAAAAAGCATAAAAGGACAGATTAACTCTGGTACTATGTAGTGGTGGTGCTGCAGGGCATTGGAAAAGCCAGGTACAGTGTACAGAGCAAGGAGCCCAGGTCTCGTCAAAATAAACACAAAAATTATCAAATTATCTGCCCGGGTTCTGGCAACATACTCAGAAAGTGTGAGTGACAGTCACCTTTTTTATGGAATGTATTACAAGAAGAAGGGTGAGTACAGAATAATAAAATATTTTGAGAGAGAAAGAGAACACATTTATATAACTTTTATTACAGTGTAGCTTTATAGCTGTTCTATTTTATCAGTTATTGTTAATCTCTTACTGTGCCTAATTTATAAATTAAACCATATCATAGGTAGGTATGTATAGAAAAAACCATAGCATGTAGAGTCCAAGCACCTACTGGGGGTTTTGGAGTGTATTCCCCATGGATAAGGGGGACTACTGTATATGCTAAGTGAGGAAATGGTTGAAAGCAATTTAAGAGCTTTTTGCAGCAAGTCTTTATCCTCAGACTCTTGGCTGACCTGTAGAAACTTGACATGCTATAGAACTGCCTGGTTCTTGAAACAGATAAACTTTTTAAATTAGTGAGAAGCATCATATACTGACTTATGTGTCCTTATGTAAGTATAGGAAATATTTAGCCAGTATATAGTATATATAATTTACAAAAGGTTTTAGGAAAAAAATGGCAAATGCATTACTTTGAATCTTGGTAGGAAAAGCTAATGCTACTGAAGCAAATTTTAACAAATCCAACTGCAGAGTGCAGTAGCAGTGTGCTGTGGGAACAAGCCACACAACAGATTGCATGTAAGAGGAACGGATAAGCCAGTCACCAAAATTAAGATTTGCTTGTAATATGATATTAATGGAAATAGTTTAATTAATATTTATAATTAAAATCATTATTAATTTCTTAAAAATTAAAAAATGTAATTACCATTGGCATACAATAGGGATTAGACATTTACATAACTATGGAAGTGATCGCCCCCATGAGTCTGCACCCATCTGACACCATACGTAGAGTTATTACAATATTATTGACTATATACCCTATGCTATATTTTACAGGTCTGTGACTGTTTTTATAACTGGCAATTCGTCATCTTTTTTTAAATATTTTTTTTATTGTTGTTCAAGTACAGTTGTCTGCATTTCCCAGCCCCCGCCACTTCCCCCCACCCCTGCCATCCCCACCTCCCTCCCCTGATTCCACACCCCATTGGTTTTGTCCATGTGTCCTTTATAGGTGTTCCTGAAAATCCTTCCCCTTTTCTCCCCATTACCCCTCCCACCTCCCCTCTGGTCACTGTCAGTTTCTTCTTAATTTCAATGTCTCTGGTTCTATTTTGCTTGCTTGTTTCCATCCCCTTTTTCACCCTTCCTCTAACCCCCCTCCCATCTGGCACCATTTTGTTTTCTGCACCTATGAGAAATTGTTAACTTCTATGATTATGGCAGTCATTGATATTTTTGATGTTAAAAATAAATCATTTAAATAATTTAAAAAGCCAACTATTTTAAAAGTTTAAAAAAAATTACCTATGTATCTTAAGTCACCATCACCTGAGGAAACTACAAATAATGAGAGCTATGTTTACTGAGCATCTTATACTGTCTCAGGCACCCTGTTAGACATTTTACATAGAATCTCATTTAGTCCTGCTAACCCTGTGATATGATTATTACCAACTCCATTTTATAGATAAACAAAATGAGGGTCAGAGAAGTTAAGTAATTTGCCCTTAACTTCTAAAGTAAAGAGCAAAAATTTCTGCTCTTTATCAAAGAGAACTAGAATTCTATCTAACCCAGATTTTTGTTCTTTCCACTACATTACATAATTACCTTAAAAGATTAAAGATATGTAAAAACAATATTTTGGTAACTGTATTATATTGTTTCTCTCTACATAAATTTATTATATTTTGCTAATTAAGATGAAATTCAATAAGAAGACTTATATAGCATTATAATATTTATAATGATGCTTTTTTGTGTATTGTAGAGGTATTTGTACTGTTAGTACTTGCTGAATGGTACTTACTAATGTTACTTATTTTGCTAATTCGGTCATATATTTCAATTTCTGAAAAAGTTGCCAAAAGCTGTTAAAAGGGAACAATGGGAGTACTTTTAAAGTTTAGTAAATCAAAACAACGTGGGCACATGCTAAAGATTAATTTGGGATCATTTACATATATGGCATCCTTTAAAAAAAAGGAGGCACTTTTTTTAAGTGCAGAAAAAGGAATGCAACCTATTTCTTGCAAGGGCATATGAGTGGATCTCATATCCTCACACATGGCTTTGTTTTCAAATTCTTGAAAGTGCAGAAATTCTTTTAATTTAAAGGTGAGCCCATGGAAAATCTGGAACAGCTGTAGAAAACCGTAGAGGAACGCACTGGCACAGCCATTTTTTCAGTGTGCGCCACCACCCCAGGGAGATCTGACCCTCTGTTCACCACCGTTCCAAATTATCAAAGAGCGGCACCCCAGTCCCTGTTGCTGCAAACGAGATGCTTCCATGGAATTGTCTCGTTAGCTGATCCTTCCTAGAGGATGTTCAGTGTGGAGGGGATTCAGGCAACTCTTTGGACTCAGGAGAGACTCCAGACTTCACAGGGAAGAAGGCTCAAAAAAGGTCTAAGTTCAGCTCACTCGATAGTAAGACTTGGGAACAGCGGTATCTCAAAACACACCGTCTGAGGGACCTGGCAAAACAGATCGCCGTGACTTTCTTCAAGGTCACACAGAGTTTAAGTGATTTTTACTATCCAACATTCCAGCGTGTCCTTCTCTATCAATTCATTTCCCCTGGTAGTTCATCATTCTATATTTATGGCATTTTTATTAGGTAACAACATCTCATCTGTTCTCAGTAATTGTGCTGCTGCATATTTTTGGAAACTTACACTGGTCACTGCCAGGCACTAAGAGGTTTCATTAGTGTCCAGGGAGGAGTTTGAAAATTCTGTTCTGGAATGGGACAGGTAAAAAAAAAATGTCTTATTAGGATTTCCGTTTCAATGTCCTAGGGGGAGAAAAACAGATAACAGAGCATTGTATTGTCTACTGATAGCACCTGCTCACGGAAAGTAGGCTAAGCTAGAGTAATCAGCTTAATTAGCCATAAATAGTGGATGCAACTGTTTCACTAACATCAGTTAACCAGGACCCATCAGGACTGTGGCTCGAAATCACTGGGCTCCTCCACCACTTCCTCCACTGCTGAACTCAGCAAGCTGTGTTGAGAACACCAGGAACTGCCGGGTCTTTGATTCTTTGATGAATGCCTCAAGTGATTCTTTTTCTGCCCTTTTTTTTTTTTTTTTTTTTGTTAATGGCTGTCTCCCTGCACCTACCTCTCCCCCCTGGCTGTTTAAGTAAAGATAATAAGTAATCTGGAACAGCTGTGGAGGTCCCCTGAGATTTGCTGGCAGCCTCTGAAGCACCACCAGTGTTTCTGCGCTCCCCAGCAATAACGAGGTGAACGGAGGGCAAAAAACTTCGTTCTTCCCACTCTCGAGGGGCTGCACATCCACGGAGTTCACTCTGTGGACCTGGGAGCAGCTTTCTCTGGCTCTCAGGAAAAGTGGGCGGGAGCAGTGAGGACAGAAATTTCTCCCATCTGAAGGATGCCATCCCTCACCTGTTACTGATATGCGCTCGAATGCTGCCCTCTGGAGGCACCTATGCCACTGGTTGGAAGTCAGACCAATTAGCACAGAGCATTAGTCCCCACTGTAGGTGGGAAACCGAGCCTAACAGGCTTCCATGGTCCCGCGGAGAACGGAGTGTCCGGGTTAGAAGGGAGCTGCGGTCACTGGGCTCCAGCTAAAAGTCCATTATTGTCAGGAAGGAATGTGGACCTCCGATGGAAAAAACATCCAGTTTTCTAAAAGTAGCTAGAAATACTGACTCTTGTGTGAAATCCTGACTTTTCAAATTTAGCAATCTAACTCAGTTAAAAAAAAAAGGAAGACAGAGAGAGAGAGAAGGAAGAAAAGAAAGGAAAGAGAGAGAGAGAGAGAGAGAGAGAGAGAAAAGAAGAAGAAGAAGAAGAAGAAGAAGAAGAAGAAGAAGAAGAAGAAGAAGAAGAAGAAGAAGAAGAAGAAGAAGAAGGAGAAGAAGAGAGGAAGAAAGAAAGAGAGAATGAAGGAAAAGCAAACAAAAAACATCGTGGTGGCAGACGGTGGGTAATATAGACAATGCCTTGTACAATTTAGGAAAAAGGCATCCCTCTGAGCAGATAAAGTGGGGTGTGGGGTGGGGAGGCAGCCAGTGCCTGTGTATTAAGTAAAATGTACCTCTGAGCAATTGCTCCCTGTGCCGGAAGCTGGGCTTCATGTGTGAGTCCTGGCTGGACTTCAGCCTCTACTTGCTTGCTGGCTGGGCACCTCCTGGAGAGACACCCTGCACAGCGGCAGGCAGCCCTGCTGTAGCCGCCAAGTGAGTCATGTAGCCAGCAGTCACAAGCCAGATTCTGTCCCTGGACCTCAAGTTCACAAACTCTGGATGATGGAAGAGGTAGCTAGAGAGCAGAAAAGCTGACATAAATTGCAAATCCACCCTTGCTAAGGGACCATAACATTTAAAAATATTACCACCCTTACCCCTCAAACCTCCTGTCAGTAGTCCTGGATGGGGAACATTGGATCAGTAGGCAAGTTTCAGACAGTATTTTTCTGAGTTATTGAATGTGAGAAGGGTGTACTTTTATTTAATCTACTTTATCTTTGTTGGTATGCTTCATGTACTTTTATTTTAATTCTCACCCAAGAACATGCTTATTGATTTCTTAGAGTGAGAGAAAGGAAGAGAGAGAGAGAGAGAGAAAACATCAATGTGAGAGAGAAACATCATCAGTTGCCTCCTGTACACAGCCTGACCAGGGATTGAACCCGTAACCTAGGTATGTGCCCTGACCGGGAATTGAACCCTTAGCCTTTTGGTGTATGGGACAACACTCCAACCAAGTGAGCCACTCAGCCAGGGCACTTCATCTATTTTTTTTCTCTTTATGCTCCTTTATGCCCCTCCACCCTGCACCCCCACCCCACTGATAACTCCTCATGTGATCTCCATTTCTGTGATTCTATTCCTGTTCTAGTTGTTTGCTTACTTTGTTTGCTTTTTTTTTTCAGGGTTTTTTTAGGTTCAGTTGTTGGTAGTTGTGACTTTGTTGTCATTTTAATATTCATAGTTTTGATTTTCTTTTTCTTAGATAAGTTCCTTTAGCATTTCAGATAATAAGGGCTTGGTGATGGTGAACGCTAACTTTTCCTTACCTGGGAAGTACTTTATCTGCCCTTTTATTCTAAATGATAGCTTTGCTGGATAGAGTAATCTTGGATGTAGGTCCTTGCCTTTCATGACTTGGAATACTTCTTTCCAGCCCCTTCTTGCCTGCAAGATTTCTTTTGAGAAATCAGTTGATAGTCTTACGGGAACTCCTTTCTCTTATTGCTTTTAAGATTCTCTCCTTATCTTTAACCTTGGGTAATGTAATTATGATGTGCCTTGATGTGTGCTTCCTTGAGTCCTATTTTTTTGGAACTCTGAGTTTCCTGGACTTCCTGGAAGTCTATTTCCTTTGCCAGATTGTGGAAGTTTTCCTTCATTATTTTTGTAAATAAGTTTTCGATTTTTTGCTCTTCCTCTTCTCCTTCTGGCATACCTATGATTTGGATGGTGGAACGTTTAAAATTGTCCCAGAGGTTCCTAAGCCTCTCTTCATTTTTTTGGAATTCTTGTTTCTTCATTCAGTTCTGGTTGAATGTTTCTTTCTTTCTTCTGCTCCAAATTGTTGATTTGAGTCCTGGTTTCCTCCCCTTCACTATTTGTTCCCTGTATAATTTTCTTTATTTCACTTTACATAGCCTTTATTTTTTTCCTCTATTTTGCGACCATACTCAACCATTTTGTGAGCATCCCGATTACCAGTGTTTTGAACTGTGTGTCTGATAGGTTGGTTATCTCTTTGTGGCTTAGTTCTATTTTTGGAGCTCTGATCTGTTCTTTCATTTGGGCCATATTTTTTTGTCTCCTAGTGCCTGGTATGTAGTAGGGGTGGAACCTTAGGTATTCACCATGATGGGGCAACCACTTGGCTGTGTTGTGGCACTGTTTGTGTGGGAGGGGTCTGAGAGAGAACAATGTCCTTGCTCGGCTCCTGGCCGGCTTTCAGTCACTTCCCCTGCTACCCATAAGCAAACTGGGTCCTTCTGTTGCTGATTCCTGGGTAGGTTTGTGTACATTCTAGGACCCTGTATGTTTCTCCAATGAACTCTCCTGTGAGGCTGGGAATTTCTCCTGCCACCACAACCCCCACAGCTTTTTACAATCAGAGGTATTTGGGGTGTTTTTTTTCCCTTTGCCATCTACAAAGAGAGAGCCTGCAGACAAAGTTTTATTCTTGTAGGAAAACAGTCTGTCCCCAGTGCCCTTCCTTGTCTTTATCCCCAGCAAAACAAACAGCCTGCAGCCCAGGAGCTTGGGACAGTCCCACATGGTCAGGAGGCACCGGAACTGGGCTGGGAGCCCTCAATTCCACATCCTGTCCCTCAGCAGCCACCATCATCCTCTGATTCTTCTACTGACTTGGATGAGATTTCTGGCAAGTCATCTCCCATCTGGTGGAACCTTCCAGACTGTGCATCCCACATGTACTTCATGGTCACCTTGAACTCAGCCATCTCATACCCGATAAGCTTCAGGATGCAGGCCTGCTCTGGGGGCAGCAGGTTGCCCTCCTTGCACACCTCATAGTCAGATAGCAGGGTCACCACACCTTTCTTAAAGGCAGTGGCAGCCCCAGCTACCTCAGCTGTGGCTCCATGGAGTGGGGGAACTGCTCCAGGGGCCCCGGGTTGAGGTTCACAGTGAAAGTTGCTTTGTTTCCAACACGGGCATAGTCCATTTCCATATACTTTGTGAACCACTTGTTCACTTCTCCTTAGTGTGGTAGGTGAAAGGGAGATCTCACCCCTCAACTTCTTGCTGACCTGATGCAGGTTGTCTTTGTACTCATCAGATGGGCTTCAACCCAAGGACATCATCATCATCATATTTTTGCCAAAGAACATCCAGCTGTGCTTCTAGGTATTCCGGATGTCCTTCAACTTGCTGTTCCTCATGTTGGCCACAGAGAAGATGAAAAGGTACTTGTATGTTTCCACACATTTCCATAGCTCTTCTATTAGGTTCTGTTTCAGCTCCAAGTCTTTCTTAGCAGTTCTGGTTAAGGAAACTTTCTTGTGCTTGGATTTGGGCATTACTCTGTAGCCATGTGCGATGGAAGGTGGGGTTCAGAGGTTTTAGGCTTTATTTCCCCGTGCTGGAAACCTGGGTTTCCCAGTCTGTCTCGATCCTCAGTTGTTCCTCTCAGTTTATCCACATGGCAATGTGGGACCAGCAGGTCTGTCTTGCCACATGTCTTCTCTGACTGGCTGCCCATCTCCGCCCCTCCTACCAGTCTGGATGAATGTTTCTTCTTTAACTCATTGTTTGTTGGACTTCCATACAGTTCAATGTTCTGGCAGTTCTTGTTATTTTTTGTTTCACTTCATATATTTTTTTCATAGAGTACTTCTACTGGTCTACTATGTGTCAGATCACTTTATATAAGTTATTTCTAATTTTGACAATATACTGACAAGGGAATATAATTCCCCTTATTTTACAAATAAAGATTCTAAGGCTTAGAGAAGTAATTTTCTCCCAAACTAGATAGGAAATGGCTCTGTGACGGGCTTCAAACCTAAGAACCTAGGCTGTCTCTCTAGGAAGCTGTTGCTGCCCTAAGGTGACATGATGACTCTGTTTCTTCTACCTGATATGGCAAAGGCATTGTCTTTTCTCCCTTCTGTTACCTATATTATTCAAGAACTTAATACATGGAAATATTCTTCTTCCCTCTCTTATTTCTTAATACGTGTAAGAACAGTTCTTTTAAAAAGCGAAGGATGCACCCGTGCAGATACAACTCTGAAAATAACATCACCAGATGTACATATCCCAATGAGTGTTGTTGTTTCCAAACACTGGGTTGCCTTGGTGATTAGAGACATATTCCAACAATGCTGACTGAAATGTCCTTAGTCACTATGTGTCTGGCACTTCTCTTTTGGAGGTGCCTTCATCGCCAATTTACAAACCATTCAAAGAAATTAGGTTCATTATTTCAGTAGCATTTACTGTTTGAATCCTCAAATGATAATATCCAGGTTTTCCAGCCATCCTGTTCATCAGATTTGACTACAAATAACTTGAGGCTATTTCCACAAATTAAGCCCAGTCTCAGGGAAGTTAGATTTACCTCTTGAAAATGTTCAAAAGAATATGCTGGAGGTTTTTACACTCTACAGAAGAGGAGTTTGAAAAATATTCTGAGCCCAAAAGCAGCATCGGTTAAGTGTATGATCTTTGAAGGCATACCTGCATTGTACTGGACAGGTCTTGACAAGTCGATTAAAATAAAGAGTTAGGGTGGTGGATAGTGCTGAACTTTTAGTCTGGATTCAAGGGCCAGAGAGATTGGGTTCAAATCTTCCCTTTACCACTTACCTGCTATGTAGTCGTGCATAAATTATTTTATCTCTCCATGCCTCAGTTTGCTCTTTTATAAAATGGGGATAATAATCAAATCTGTAGAAACTCCTCGAACAGTGGGTGGTTTGGAGTAAGTGCTATTTAAATGTTGGCTATTGTTAAAATCCCAATATCACTTTTAGCATCACCTTGAATTATAAATATATCAAGCAAGATCAATAACAAGGCAGGCATGTTTTCTATTAGTAGTCATCATCAACTGTAGTATAAAATGTTCTTATGTAGGAAAAGCAATTTTGGTTGTTAAAATCAAAATGAAATTGGTTGCCTAAATTTCCTCTATTCCATTTTATTTTATATCCAAGAAACTCATATGAAAATAGAGATGCCTGGTATGGCATATGAACATCAAAATCCTGAAATACCTGTGGTACCTCGGAAAAATATTCATCTAACCCATACTTCCACGTCTTTATGACAGGAACATTATCCTTATGCAGCATAGTTTATCTTTGGGCAGTTTTTGTTGTTGTTGTTGAAAAGTCTTCCTGACACTGAACTGAAATCTCTTTCCCTTATTATTCCCTCTCACTGAAACCCCTTGGAGCCCTATGGGACATCTTATTATTTCGAAGGTCATATGACTTCAGAGTATTTTCTTTTCAGGAGAAATAGCCTTAGGTCTTTTAAACCATTTGTCTTAGCATGTAGATTTGTACCCCCTCACTCTGTTTATCCCACTGCCCTCCACAGGCCTCAGTTTCTCCAATTCTTTTTATGATGTAATACCCAAAAGTGAGCACAGTCCCCCAGATCATAGAAACAGGCCTCTTTCCTCATTCAGCAAATTGTGCTTTTATCAATGTAGCCTGGGAGCCATTTATGTTTTATTCTAGTTTAGTTCTTATTTTGACAGCACATTGCACACTTACTAAAGTGTCAAAAGAAAAGAACTGTTAACCCAGGTTCCTGTATCCAGTGAAGATACCCTTCAGGAATGAAGGGGGAAATAAAGTCACTCTCGAAGGAAAAAGCAAAAAATGAAGAGAACTCATTACTGGCATATCTGCACTAAAAAAATGGTTAGGGAGAGTCTAAGCATAGAAGGAACACGAAGAATGAAGAAAGGCTGTGGTCAACAAAAATGTGGATGAATACAATAAGCTTTCCTTCTCTTCTGAGTTTTCTAAATTTTTGATAGCTGAAGCAAGAACTATAACACTGATCTGATTCTAAATATATGTAGAAGAAATATTCAAGACAATTTTATATAAATGGGATAAAGTGAAGAGATGTAAAGAAAGAAAAGTTTTCCAACTTCACTTGAACTAGTAAAATCACAACAGTATACTGTAATAAGTTATATATACATAATATAATACCTACAATAACCATTTAAAAAGCTATATAAAGAAATATACTTTAAAACACTACAGGTAAATCAAAATGGAATGATAAAAATGTTCATGTAGCTAATATGAAGGCAGGAAAAAAAGAAAACAGAAACAAAAAAAATGGAAAGAACAAAGAGAAAGCAAAATACAAAATAGTGGATTTATGCTCTTACATATCAATATTTGCGTTAAATACAAATGGTCTAAATATACTAGTTAAAGACAGTCACTGACAGAGTGGACTCCAAACATGACCACTGCATGCTGTCGACAAGAGGTTCAGTGCAAATACAACAATACAGGCAAGTTGAAAGTAAAAGGATGGAAAATGATGTGTCATGTAAACATTAACCGAAAGAAGCAGAAATGCTGTATTTATATCATATAACATAGACTCAGAGCAAATAAAATTACCAGAGGCCAAAGAAACGTTATAGAATAATCACAGGGTCAGTCCATGGAGAGGTCGTAGCAATCCTATGTGCCTGTGCAACAAACAACAGAACTACAAAATATGTGAAACAAAAACTAATAGAACTGACAGGAGTAAATCCATGTAGACAAATCCACAATTATCTCAGATATAATCTGAGATTCAAAATCCCTCTCTCAACAACTGATAAAATAACTCAACAGAAAATCAGCAGGGTTATAGAAAAACTCAGCATCACCAACAACCGACAAAATCTACTCATTTAAATAATAGATATGCTAAGGGTGATAATGGAAAAAGTGGGTAATATGAAAGAACTGACGTTTATGTAAGTAGAAACATGAAACTCTAGGAAAGGATTTTGGATGAAATGCTAGAACTCAGAAACACTAGAAAAGAATTGAAGGATGTTTTTGATGGGCTCATTAATAGACTGGACATAGCCAAAGAAACAATTAGTGAGCTTGAATGTATGTTATTAGAAACTTCCACAACTAAAATGTAAAGAGAGAAAAAGTAAAAAATATAAAACAGAATTGTGAAAAAATTACAAGACGTATAACATGTACATACAGGGAATACCAGAAGGAAAATAGAGAAACAGTAGAAATATTGAAAGTAATAATAGCTGACAGTCTTCCAAAGGTAATGACAGACACAAGCCACAGGTATAGGAAGCTCAGACAACACCAAAAATCTACATGTAATTACATTCAAACTGCAGAAAATCAAAGACAAAGAAATTCCTGAAAGAAGTCACAGTGGGGAAAAACAACTTACTGGTAGAGAAACAAGGATAAGAATTACACTGACTTCAGAAACCATGCAAACAACAAGAAAACTGGAGTAAAATATTTAAATATTTCAATGTTTAAATTCACTGGAGTAAATATTTAAAGTATTGAAAGAAAAAAAACAAACCTCTAACCTAGATTTCTGGATTCAATGAAACTATCCTTCAAAAGTGAAGGAGAAATAAAGACTTTCTCAGATTAGCAAAAATTGAGGGAATTAGTAGACCTGCCACCAGTAGATCTGTAGTATAAGAAAGCAGTTTTTCAGGAGAGAAGGAAAATAATTTAGGTCAGAAACTCAGATCTACGTAAGGAAAAGAAGAACAGTCAAGAAAGAATAAAATGAAACTAAAATAAAATTTAAAAATTTCTCTTATTCTTAATTGATCTAACAGATAATAGCTTATTCAAAATAATAAAAGCAACAATGTATTCAGTGATTATAGCTTATGGATAAGTGAAATGTTATTGATGAGAGAAATCTTATAGTGCTTTGGGAATAAAGGGCAATCACTAAATTTTTTTAAAAAGTAAGTGTAATTGATATGCTGATGGAGAAGAGAAAATGGAATCATATAAAATTCTCAATTAAAGTTAGAGAAGGCAGAAAAATAACAGGAGAGAGAAACAAAATCAATGAATAGAAAACAGTAATGAATATGGTGGGTATTAATCCAACTATACCAATAAACACCTTGAAAGTGAGTGGTCTCGATATACCATTTAAAAGACAGAGACTGACAGCATGTAAAGAAAGCAGTACCCAACTATATATTGTTTATAATAAAACCCACTTTAAATATGAAGGCACAGATGGATTTAATAGTAAACAAACATAATAGTTCTAAATAGCACATAGGTCAAAGAAGTCTCAAGAAAAATGAAAACATATTTAGAACTAAAAAAATGCAAACACAAACCTATCAAATGTGTGGGATACAACAAAAGCAGTGCTTAGAGGAAAATCTATAGCATAAAATGCATATATTGGAAAAGAAGATGGAATACTACTTGACCATAAAAAAGAAGGAAATCTTACCTTTTTGACAACATGGATGGACCTAGACAGTATTATGTTAAGTTAAATGGGCCAATCAGAGCTAGACAAGTACCATATGGTTTCACTTATATGTGGAATATAATGAACAAAATAAACTAACAGAGAAAATAGAAACAGATTCATACATACAGAGAACAGACTGCCAGCTGTCACAGGGGAGGGGGATTGGAGGGCTGAGTGAAAAGGGTGAAGGGGTTAAGCAAAAAACAAAACAAAACCCCCCAAACTAATGGACGTAGACAACACTATAGTGATTACCAGAGGGAAAGGTGGGAGGGGGAGGTAGAAAAGGGTGAAGAAGGGATAAATGGTGATGAAAGGAGACTTGACTTGGGGTGGTGAACACACAATACAAAATATAAATGATGTATTAGGGAATTGTATAACTGAAATTTATATAATGTTATTAACTAATGTCACCCCAATAAATTCAATAAAAAATAAAAATAAAAGTAGCTCTGGCCAGCGTGACTGAGTTGGTTGGGTGTTGCCCCACAAACCAAAAGTTCGCTGGTTGGACTCCTGGTCAGGGCACATTCCTGCGTTGCGGGATCCATGCTTTGTACCCAGTTTGGATGCTTGCAGAAAGCAGCCAGTCAATGTTTCTGTCTCCCATCAATGTTTCTTTCCCTCTCTTTCTTCCTCCCTTCTCCTCTCTCTAAAATAAAATAAAAATAAAACATTAAAAATAAATATAAGAAATAAAAAGAAAAGAAGAAAGAGCAAAAAGAAATCATGTAATCTGCCACCTTAGGAAAATAGAAAAAAAAAAAGATATATCTGGGATCAGGCACAAGCATGGCCAGAGGGCCCAAGTACGGTGCGTGAGGAGGAGATGCCCCATGTCATCCACCAAGTTGCCCCAGAGCTTCTCCTCAGCTCACACATGTGACCGCATGGGTGTAGTGGGTCCCCTATGATTAGTTGTTGGAGGAGTGAAAAGGCTGAACTTGATTCCAGGATAGGTCAACTTCATACGTAATGGATTATAGAGGTGGACTAGAAAGATAGCAGTGAAAGGGGAAATCTTCCCAGTGGGCAGAATTTTTGATGGTGCACTTGGTTATTTACTCTGTGTGGAAAGAGAAATGGCCTGTGATCAGAATAGTTGTGGACTCAAACAGTGGTGAACAACAGGTTGGCTGATTGTTCAGGACTGTGGAAAAAAATATCAAGGATAAAAAGGTCTGGAGAAAAGGCACACAGATAGACTTATGGCAATGGGTAGAAAGCGTAAGTATCTTTGTAAATCATATTAACATGTATCAGAGAGTGTTTATCACAGAAGAGACGCAAAGCAACCAAGAAGACAGAAAGACTTGGCCAGTTGACATCAGTCTCTCCCTGTCTTTGGCTACCACAGTGCTGGCACAATGTGTACATGAACAGAATAGTCACTGTGGTGGAGCTCGAGGCTAAGCATGGGCCCAAGAGCTTAGGCACCCAGTTACCAAGGATGACACAGCTACTGCTGCTGCCCAGTGCAGAATAGCACTGTCCCTCAAGGAGAGGAATAGGTCTCTTTGTGGCAAGTAGTCTAATTGGACCCCTTCTATTTCGGAAAGAAAAGTGATTTCATCTTGATTGGACTTGACACATATTTTGGTCATGGGTTTGCCTTTCCTCCTTACAGAGCTTCAACCAGCATCTTATTTGTGTATTTATTCTACTGACATAGGATTCCACATAATATTGGACCAAGGGACCCATGTTACAGGAATGGAGGTGCAGCAATGGGCATATGGCCACAAAATCTAGTCCTATCATATGCAGATTTCAACTTAATGGAGTAATGGAAAATCCTGTTGAAGATGCCTCTGAAGAGCCAGCTGGGACATAATAACCAGTGAGAATGTGGTGCCACCCTCCAGGGTGCAGCATGTAATCTAAATCCATGACTATTGTACAGTGTGGTGTCGCTTAGGCAGAACACATGAGTTCAGCAAACCAAAGTTGGGAGTAGTTCTTACTTTAATTCTCAGTAATGTGCTCTTCAATTTGTGCTTCTCATCCCTATAACTTTGGACTATGTGCATTTAAAAGTCTCCTAGAGAAGGAGTGCTTCCACCAGTGGGCCCAGAAAAAGGAACATGAAATTTCAAACTACAGGCGACACTCAATCACAGTGGGCTCCTCATGCAGAGAAAGCAACAGTGAAGGAAAGGAATCACCATCCACAGATAACTAATCCTGGTCATCAGGAGGAGATAGAGTTACAGGAATTATACAGTAGGATTATGTTTGGCACCCAGTAATACACTTGTGTGTCTCCTGGTGCTCCTTTACTCAATTCTGAGGGCCAAGGGGTAAGTGCAGCAGCCATAGCCTGACAAGAATGAAGCTGACTTCTCAGGGATGAAAACCTGGGTCATCCTACCAGGTGACTCATCTACATCAGCAAAGGTGCTGAGGGTGAGGGGATTCTAGGTTGGTTAGGGAGGGAGATGTTAAGTGGCCTTGAGACCAACTGCTATGGTAGGAGCCACAGTTTGTCCCTATAATCTTCCTTTTATAAGTTTCTTTCAGGAATAGAGGTCTATCAGAATCCTGAATTTGTTTCTCTCAGAACTTATGCAAAGACCTCAGTGGTGAAAGGAGTGAACTACAGGGGAAGCTGCGGGGCACTACCCAGACCTCCCCGCTGGCCCTGCACTTCACAGCCGAAGTCCTCATCCCTGCAATGTTGGAAGTGTTGGTAACTAACAGTTTGCAACTGAGTTCTCCCAGTGATCACCCTTGGCTGAGGAGGGCCACCTTGATCAAGGTCTTGTCCCCTTCCTTGGGGAAGTTCATGACCAGTGACTGTCAACCAGTGAAAAGTTTCATAGGCCTAAATTTCTTGTCCCAATATGGGACATTTCCGCAGCGTTGTCTTCGCTCCAGACCTCCTCGCCAGATCTGCTGAAGCCTTTCTTGTGATTGCATCACAGCTCAACTTCTCCCTCCTCCCAGTTCTGCTTTCTTCCCTGCTCCACCCATGTGATCTGGGGAACATACTTCTTATGCACAAACCTGACTCAGAGTCTTCTTCCCATGGAAAAGAACCTGCAACGATCTTAAGAGTTATACCTATCCCTTCCCGTAACTTCATAAAATTAACTAAGTTGCCTTTAAAATTCTCTTTGCTTTCCTCTGCTCATTTGGATCCTTCACTTTCTTGATATTAATACAACTTTGATACTGTCATATTTTCATCCTTGGTCCTATGCTCTGCTTCTTACCTGTCCCATTTATCATAGAAATCAAGGGCTTATCCATGAGGTTCCTACACAGTCACATGAGTTTCTTCTGTGTGTTTCCTGCTACTTTATTAGGACCACTTGTAACAACCCAGTGAAAGTTACTTTTGTTCTTCCCAAACTTTGCAACTGTGTTTCCTCATCTGCAAAAAAAAAAATGTGTCTATAAATTCTCTTTGAATTTTTTTGTGTTCTACTTTTGTAAAGACTAGCATACATGTCTGACCCAGCCAGACATGTGGGATTAATTTCTCTTAAAATTCAAATGTCTAGGGGGCAAAAGGGGAAAAAATTGGGAACATTATAATAGAATAAAAAATAAATGAATAAATTAATATTCAAATATCTAGACCTGCTCTAGTCATTTCCCCTCCCCCTTTTACCTGCCATCGCCCAGAATATGAGCCAATTGAGAATCAAGACTAATAGCACACTGAGAGTTTCTTAGCTGCGAGTGGGATTCAGAAATATTCTGGAGCCCCCTTTCCCTGTGTGGGATGGTTGAACCCTCAGGGGAACTCTTTTAAGTACTTGACTGCAGCCTCCATGGCTGACTCCTTGGTGTCTGAGCAGCCTGACTGTAGGGCTTCCGCCTAGGTTCCTGATTTTCACGTCAACCTCTGATGGGCCAGGTGCCAGTCCATTCCAGCCCAGCTGGCTAAGGCTTTGACCCTTCCTCCTAGTTTCTGCCAACTTTCTTTATTTCTAGTATTTCTACTTTGATCCATATGTATATTTTTGGGCCAAAACTTGCCAACAAGATGCCAGAAACTATTGCCCATAATGACACACTCTTCTTGCTCTCACATCAGCCCTTCACATCGATGCTGCCCCAAGTTGCACCTGAATTCTCTTCAACTGCACCTGAGTTCACACTAAGACCTTGAACCTGAACTATTAGCATTTGCACTGTGGGTGAGTTCCCTGCCCAGTGCCAACCACCTTGGCCAAATCCTTTCTCACGGTGAACCTATCACTTCAGTTAGTATTCCTGCCTTGACAAATTAATCCCTGTTAATGAGAATTAAGACTAGAGTAGTAGTTACCCTGATTAAATCCATCACCTTCTGAAGGATAAAATTGTTTGCCAAGTGACAAATATTCCAGAATTTCAGCATTTTTCTTAATGTGACTTTACAGATTTAATTTAGGTTTAGATGTGACTAAATTATCTTGAGTATTTAAAAGTTTTGTTGTTCATTATCTTGCGTATTTGAAAGTTTTGTTGTGTACCATTTCAACATATATATATATATGTATATGTATGTGTGTATAAATATATATATACTTCCCATAATTATATTACTTAAATTTTCCCTAATTTTAGATTTATAGATATTCAGAAGGGTAGTATCTCTTTTCAAAGTAAGAAAGGCTTGATTATTACAGAAAACAAATAATATTAATACGCTAGCAAAGACCATTACTTATATGCCAGACACTCTGACATCAACTATATACTAGAGGGGGGAGAACACCAAATATCAGGAAACAAGGTGTCCTGAGAATTAGCAGGTAGATAATGACTTGTAATAAAGCATTGATCAAAAAACTACAGTTATGTTTTAGTAGTCTAATAACTAAAACACTTGTTGACCTTTACAAGACAAATAAACAGCATAGAAGATATTATATTTTTTAGAATTTTCTACACTAAGATTATACATTTGTAAATATTTACTCAACATCATTAGTTAGCTTAATCTCTTAAGCAGATTATACCTCACCTGGCCCAATATTAAATTTCACTTTTATTCTGTAGCCCCACATATATATTCTGGATAATCCATACTAGATGAGTTCCACACAAATGAAGAATCATTTGCATGTGATGAAGTTAGAGAATAGTTTATAAGTTGCACATTTTAGCAACACACGAAAGCAAGCCTGTACTTTAGAACAGTATCTTTCCTAAGCTCAGTAAGTGGCTGTGCTGCTTTCCTTCAAATCAGCATTCAGTTAAATAAGAAGCAATAGCTAGGACACCAGCTGGCTGACTCCCCCTTACCATGCTGGAACAATGATGAATTTAAGTAATAATATGTAAAGCAAGATAATTTAAGACCACCAAAGAAGTAACAAGGGAACCAGAGTACTGTCTGCCCCAAGAAGCCACCCTGGGTTTAGTTTAATGGATTTCCACCAATTCAAGGCAAATCATGGGCAGACTGAAGCTTCAGGGCCTCTTAAAAAAAATTCAACCTAGGTACTCTAAGTCTGCTCTTGAGAATTAAAAAACAAAACGCTTGTTAAAACCATCTTTATAATTCTATACTTGAGCCAGAGATGTGGAAATAGAAGCATCTAGACAAATTGAGGGGTAAGAGGAGGGATAGAGCTATCCTCTAACTCAAGGTTTCACGAAGCAGAAGCAGGGAACCCACCAAGCCACTCAAGTTCTCCACACACACTTGTGGGAGAAACCGTTGACTTTAATAGAGGTCGGTCTTTTTCATGATGCGAAGAAACTCCTCCTCGTTCACTTCGCCGTCCCCGTCCCGATCTGCTTCATCGATCATTTCCTGCAGTTCCTCATCAGTGAGGTTTTCCCCCAACTCGTTGGCTACACGCTTTAGGTTTTTGAAAGAGATCTTCCCAGTTTCATCGTCATCAAAGAGCCTGAAAGCCTTTAGAATTTCTTCTTTGGTGTCTTTCTCGGCCATCTTTTGAGTCATCACAGCCAAGAAGTCATTGAAGCTGATTTTCCCCGTGCCTTCCTTGTCCACCTCGGAGATCATCTTCTTCATCTCTTCCTTCCTGGGCTCGAAGCCCAGCGCTCTCATGGCCACCTTCAGCTCCTTCACGTCGATGGTGCCGCTTCCGTCGGCATCGAAGAGGTCGAATGCTTCACGAACTTCTTGCTTCTGATTTTCGGTGAGTTCAGGCTTAGGACCCACCTTTCTCTTCTGGCTGCCAGAGACTACACTTTGCTTCTTAAAGCTGGAAGCCATTCTCTTGCAGTGGCCGTTACCTTTTTAACGGTGCCACCGCAATCCCCGTGCTCGCGCCAGGGCGCATGGGCGCGGGGGCCTTCCCTCATTCATTCTCAAAACCTTTCCTCACGCTGTCCCAGAGGCCCAGCTCACCAAGCCTGTCATAGCTGCAAGATCGTATTTCCTTATAATCCACAGCTCCCTTAGTGGTTACCCAGTTTCTATGAGCTGAGACCTGCTTCGCAATAGCTGCCTGAAGCCACAGTTTTCTTCTATAATGCATTGGCACTTGCTAGTCTTTCCAGGCCATTTGTCAGAACCTGTAGAACCAGGTTTACAGGGTTATTTAGAAGTTCTTCCTCTCTCCTTATTTATACTAAATTTTAAAAAACCCTCTTGGTCTGAGGTTACTTAGGGTAAATTTAGGATAATCAAGATCGGTTTTGATCCCATAGCATTAAGCGCAGAAGAGAAGGAAGGGAGAATACTAAAAGTCACACCATGTGTTCAAATTGACATAAATGGAAAACAGATAAAATGGAAAATGTTATGCATAAAATTTGCAGAAGTTTGTCTCCTGACATTACACTCAACAATAATAAAACTTCACTAGTTTATTTGGCACACACTGAAATATGAAATATAATACCCAAATGTATGATTTACTTTCAGTGTTTCAATTTTATATACGCAGTATGATTGCACTCAAATAACAGTCATAATGTCACTCACTAGGCTTTTCATTTGGAGGGCGAGGTTGGAAGGTGCGTTCTGGCATTCTGGCAGGTAAACACAACCCTCGCAGCATATTCTTCTCACTGTCTGTCACCCGGTCACGCTGTGCTGAATCCACACTCTGATTGCCCTGCTGTGGCAGTGGACATGGGCAGATGATGCAGAGCATGTTGGGACTCAAAACTGCCTCCTGAAAATGGAGAGGTGAGGGAAAAATAGAAATTTTGAGGGTGAAAAGAGAAAAAAAAGTAAACCCATAAAGAAATTGCCTTGAGAATTGCTTTATATTTCTTTAACTTTTTTAACAGTTAAAAAAACCTTTTTTATTGTTATTCCCCTCCCCACAAAAATCAATTTATCACTACTCAATTTGTTACAAGAGAGGGCATTTTCAGGAGTTTTTATGGAAGAGCTTTTGTATTCCCAGCATCTAGAACAGTGCTTGATGTATAGTAGGCAAATTAATAAATGATTCTGAATAAATGAATGACAGTGTTGGTCTTAAAATACTTCTGAATTGTCAGAATAAAACAAACAAACAAACACCTCAACAGTTTTAATTGTGCTAAGAGTATTCTACAAATTCTGTTTTTTTAATTAGTGATCAGGTTTTATTTGACATGTTTAATTAGCCAGATCTCACCACCTGCCCTAGTCCATATGTGATGTAATGGACAGAGGGCCCTAGGCACAGGGTTTCTAAAGGTCAAGGAAATTCACTTGGGACCCACCCACCCCAAGCTGTTGTCACAGAGAGTGTCAATGCGAAGTGGACTTGGGCAAGTAGACATTCCAGCTGCCAATCTTTCAACAAACAAATCCTCCTGCTCTCTTCACCAGATGGAAAACTGGGGATCTTATCCCAAATTCATGTCTTATTATCTCTGCCCATGAGAAAGTCAGTTAACCTCCCAGACTCAGTTTAAGCACCTGCAAATTAGACATAATAATACAGCTTCCTAATACAACTCCTGTGCATGTTCAGGGGACTACTCCAGGGACAGTTCCCTAGTGGGGTCACAGAGGACTTGGAAATTGTTGGTTGAAGCTGATTCCTCCCAGACATTGTTCACTTCTTTTGACACCCACTCCTCTGCCCAAATTCAAGCCAAGCTACGCTGTGTTGGGAAAAACAAAGGAGAGAGGCTGCCTTATACAGAGCTACATTTGGGCCAAGCTGAGCTCACAGCACAATGGTTGTCATAGTTTCCAGATGTGTGCAATCCACAGTCACAACTAAGGGCCACCAAGAGCTTCCTTCATAGAAAACAGTGCCTTCAGTCAGTCAGCTCTTGGTGAGGAGATACTTTATGTTCAATAATCTGTAATCTGATTTTAAAAAGAAGGGAAATTTATGTTGATTATGTGCCTAAGATTGAATTTTCTCCTCTCATCTGCTGTCCTTTTTAATCCTTGACATTATTTATGATTTTTCAGATTAAAAAAAAAAAAAGAGGTCCAGGAAAGGTCTGTAACATATCCAGTAGTACATAGCTGACAATAAATGGTGGCTCTGGGATTTAAACCTTGGCCTGTCTGAGTCCAGTGCTGAGGCTTTGTTTACAACATGCTGCCTTCTCCAAAAGTTGATACTATTACTAAAATGTAATATCACTGGGAAGATACGATGCTGATTTTCTTCCCTAATAACAATAATTAAATACCTTGTCTAGAAATGTTTAACAAGATTTTGTAGGATCTTACAGAGGGTCCCATTCTGGGGCAATTCACCAAGAGAAAGAACAATATACTCGGTATTTACATTCATTCTTTAATTTTGCTTCATTTCATCCCTGCTTTCAGCTCCAAGTATAAAATTAATGGGAAGCAATCTGGGCTAAGTGCTTTTAATTGGCTTTAGCGAGAGTCTGTGTAGTGCTTGTGAAAATCAGTTTCATTGCTTTACTGTTACTTTTCAAATTCTAGTAAAACTGACATAAAGCAAATGAGATGTCCTGGGATATCAATGGATACAAAGAATTTTGTTTTGTTTTGTTTTTGCATTTCAAATTCTTTGTACAAAAATGTCCTAGGTAATATGCTAAATCAGTTGTTGATTATCTGAGAGAGGGGAAAAGAGGTGGTTGTTTAAATCTGGTCATGGAAGCTTAACAGCTGGAAGGGGGAGAAAGAGGTGCTAGAATTTCACAACAGAGTCTGGGGTCAGCTGAGACCAAGAGAAAGGACCCATGCAGCTTGCTTATACTGATTATTTGGCTTTCCATTTGAATTGCATAGCATGAAAAAGGTGAGCCTCAGGAGCCTTTTAAAATTTGAGTTACACTCAGCAAATTCAGCACATTCCAAGTACCACCCAAAGCAGAAAACATGCATAATAAAGTTTCTTTATTGCTGCCTATTTACCTTCCAACACATGCAGAACAGAGAAAATACAAGTGCTTGACACTGCTACTAAACAGGACAACTGTGCTGAGGTGGTGGAGGGGTGACCCCCGAACCAACAACAACAAGCTAAACTATTTATTCTTGAATATGTGGAGCCATTTACAAGAAATGGATGGAGCAGCAAGAATTTTTCAATCCCTGTGGTTTTTGAATGAGATTTTGAAGTCCAGTAAAGTGACTCAGCCCAGGACGTTTTGGCAAGCTTGGGGTCAGACTTAAGTGTCCAGCCAAGGCTACATAATTTCTCATTCCATGAATCCCAGAAATAAAGAAATATTCCTCTCAGATATAAAAGCAAACTGTGTTTTAGAAAAGAATTTACCAGAATCTCATACTTTTTCTCAAACTTTCACCCAAATACTCCTAATAAGGAAGGGGATTTAAAGCACCACCTGGGGACCTAGAGAAACATTTGGAAAAAGCCTATACCAGCAAGAAATGTCTTTATTATCCTGTGTTTTATCTTTAAAAAATGACTTGCTCTGCTCCATAGCACTTGCTAGTTTTATTATGGTTTTGAATGACTGACCATCGAGCAAATTTGATTCCCTCCCAAAAAATGTACTGTGCTTATGTTGTGACTTTAAGTGTACCCTGAGGACATGACCAAGTGTCAATAGAACCTTATATGCTTTAGCAAACTGAGATGTGGGATCTAATGTGGAGCATGAGGTGAAAAAAACAAAGATCAACCATATTCTATTCCCCACCCAATCAAGTTCCTCTCCATTTATGCATCATTTGGATTTAGGAGTCAAAGAAGAGGGAGGGAGGAAGTGTGAGGAGCAGAGAAAGGAAGACAAATGAATCTCCAGAGCACTTTGAACTTCAGAGGTGAAGAAATGCATCCCACAAAAGAATGACTGTTCACCTTTCCCAAAGCCCAATCAACCCGATTTAAACATTGCTTAGATGGAAAAAAGCTGAGCAAAGACACAGTCTACGTTGATAAAAACTCAATGCATAAGCTCATGGGATTTATGATCCAGCATTTCACCACCCTGTATGAAATCTGCAAAGCCCACCAAGTGCAGCCATGCAGCAGAAAATGCAGAATCAATAGGCTTGAGAGTGGCTTATGTGCATTTTTAAAATATCTCAGAGACTAAGCTATTGGTTTACTTTTTGATCCACCTTTTTTCATTCTCCAAGAGACTTAGCATCTGAAACTGATTCCTCTGTTAACTGAGAAAAATGTCCTGCTCACTGAAAGTGGAAATATAATCCAGTAAACCAGGGCATGTGCACATGGCACCTTGATGCATGAACCAACAATCAATGTTGAGGGAAACAGGTTTTTATTTACAGGATTCCAATCTTGGGGGGAGTCCGAGAGCACCCCTGTTCAGAGCTCTGTTCTTTCATGAGACCCGGCACTTCCCTTGCTCCCCACCAGGCTAAAAACCAAAAACATGTCCAGTAGTTCCCATATCCTTACCCGTTTTTCAGCCAGCTGTGAAAACAGTTCTCTATCTCCTCTGGAATGTACACTCATGGGTTTCAAAGTCACTATCCACTTACAGCAGCTCTCTCCTTCAGGATCTGGGGTACATTGTCCTTAGCCTCCATGTAGTAGTCCACGAAAACATATGCTGTTTTACACTGAATCATGGTGAAGTCCAGGGAAGCACACATCCCAAGAAAGTGGCTTCTCCGTACAACCTTCAGAGAAGCAGAAGTTTATAGTCTCAGCATTCCTGGCCACAGTTCAGCATTCCAGGAATCTCCAGGAATCTGTGCTTGGTTAGGCAGGTCCCTGCAATTCTTAGCTCCATCAGCTTTGCCGGCATCAGTTCTTCAGGCAGATTTCCCAGCATGTCTCTTCTTTCTTACTCTAGCTCCTACTCACTACAGGCTGGCATGCCTGCTTCCTACTCTACAGCCCACATAGCTGCATCTCCTCATAGCTTCCTCTTCCTTACTACACCTGGCAGAATCCTGATTAGTAGCTGGCATGGCTTCTTGTTGCTTCCTCATTACCCCATGGAAGACCAGTCCTCCCTCTGCCCACCCTTATGTTAAATCCTGATCCAGGGCTTCCTATGTGACCTCATCTCCAACTCCTCCCACAATGTGCTACATTTGCCAGTTCCCCTGTATATTTTACATTTTTTTAGCTGCCATCTTTAGTCAAGGCAAGAGTGACTTGTGACACAGGGGTCTCTACCTCCCTTGGCTATGTCATGAGTCCCTCAATGCTCTTAAAGTCACATAGTTCTTTTGCCTTGGGCAGTAGCACAACTGCTAACTAGCTATCAACTTACCATAGATATGCAAAATATCTTAATTGCTGTATTGTCCACTCTCTCTTCCCCATCCCCCAACCATGCGCTGTGCAAGATATTGTCAGGGACCCCCACTCCGCACCCCATTACAGAAAGGTTAAAAGCCCACAGGGGTATTAGTAACACAGAATGAGCCAAGTGGACTGCATGTTAGGGTATATTTAAAGATTAGCAGACATCTGGAGAGTTTGTGCACTTTTAAAATATACTTACATTGAAATTAAAAGACAAAACAAACAAAATAACTGTGCAGGCCCAAGAAAACAGGTCAGGCAGAACTTGGCCTACGGGTTGCATGTTCTTACTCCAGATCTGCTCCTACTCTTCCTTCTTCTCCTTCTTCTTCCTCTAAAAAAGACTTTACTTATTTACTTTTTACAGAGAGGGGAAGGAAGGGAAAGAAACATTGATATGCAAGAGAAACATCAATCGGTTGACTTCTCCCAACCTGGGACCTGGCCCACAACCCAGCCATGTGCCCTAACCGGGAATCGTACTTGCACCCTTTTTGTTTGTGGGATGGTGCCTCACCCACTGAGCCACACTAGTCAGGGTCTTCCTCCAGTTCTTATACTGGCCACTTCTGTTGGGGTTCCATTAGTAGGGATACTTCTTAGAGAAAATGACAGAGCCAGAGGGAAAATTGAATTCTAGCCCAAAGTCCTTTCATACTTAGTTCCTTTAGCACAGCATAAATATCTTATTGAAGGATAGATCATGCTTTAGGAACAGCCCATAGAGGAAAGTGAACTACTACAGATATTAATCTGTTTGGTTCCTTTTTCTGAACTAGCTTGAAAGGAAAGGAGCGCACAATGCTCACCATGGCTCTGTGTCCTTTTTACCAGCACCCCTTTGGTCCCGGAGAGTCCCTGTGATTGGCAATGAGGCTGATCTGGGAACAGTCTTGGAGGCTATTCCTGAGGTCCTGTGCATGGCAAAGTGAGGGATAACTTGGAACTATGACTTCCTCTCATATATGAAACAACAGCCATGTTTTCAGAAACCTGCTCCCAACTCATTGGGAATTGGAGAAACCAAATGAAAGTGACAGTAACATATGCCTTTTATGAAGAAAGCACTTGCAAAAATATTCTGAGAAGTGAATTTCAAATAAAAATCCATTTCATAGCTGCAATGTACATTTAAAAGTAAGCTTCTGAACTAAATTACAGTTCTACTGTATTCTGAAGTTCAGCAGTTGTGTCAACAAACAAATCATCAAAAGTAACCAATAGGTTATCTTAGTTTCCTCTTAAGCAGCAAGTAGAAATCCTTGCCTCAACAAGTAATCATATTACAGCTCACTCTTGCTAAGCCTCCAAATAGGAAAGGGGGTACAATTAGAACAGAAAGAGCAGATGTCTCTCTCATCCTTTCCAATTGGCAGCTGACCATACCCATGGAGGCTGTTCCTTTAGATGTAGTTTAAACAACTTTTGAAACTCAGTGGGTTCAGTACCTAGAATTGATGGCCTTCCTCCTTTTCATCATGTTCTGTATTTGCTCCTTTACAACTTCAAAGTCATGTCCAAATTCCTTTAGTTTCTGGATCATTGATACCTGAAATGATCACCAGTCAGGGTTCCTTTTACACTGAAGAGCTGTGCATGAGACACAGCTTAGATGAGAAACTGGGTCATTTCTTGGGGTATTGTTTTCACGTACACTTCATACAAAGTATTTGCCTGCCAGGGTCATTTCAGGCCCTATTGCACTAGTGTGAGCCCATAGTTTGTTAATTTTAAAGTTTTCCACATCCTCTAAAAACATATTTCATACAAGAGCTTTGAAATACAATATTTAAAGGATGACAGATGGGAATAAGGCAAGGGGAGAAAGAGGAAGCAAGTGAGCTCTCAGATATAAACTCACACCTCAAACTCAACTACCAACTTCAGTTGAAAAAGGCAGGGAGGATATGAATCTCACCACAGACCTGTCTTTGTGAACTTTTCAAAACTGTGACTATTTAGCGAATCCTTAGGAAGTAGAAAACTGTATTTAGCCTCATTTCTCCTTTAAAATTGAACATCTTAATTTCTCAACACAGTCACATTTTTAAAAATGTATTTTATTGATTATGCTATTACAGTTATCCCAATTTCCCCCCTTTGCTCCCCTCCACCCTGTACTCCCCTTCCCTCCAGCAATCCCCTCCCACTTAGTTCATGTTCATGGGTCACGCATATAAGTTCTTTGACTTTTCCATTTCCTGTACTATTCTTTACTCCCCTCTGTCTATTTTGTACCCACCAATTATGCTTCTTAATCCCAGACATTTCCCCCATTTTCACCTACCCCCCACCCAGCTGATAACCCTCTAAATGCTCTCCATATCTATGATTCTGTTCCTGTTCTGGTTGTTTGCTTAATTTGTTTTTTTGGATTCTGTTGTTGATAGTTGTGAATTTGTTGCCATTTTACTGTTCATAGTTTTGATCTTCTTTTCCTTAAGTAAGTCCGTTTAACATTTCAAATAAGGGCTTGGTGATGATGAAATCCTTTAGCTTTACCTTGTCTGGGAAACACTTTATCTGCCCTTTGAATTTAAATGATAACTTTGCTGGATAAAGTAATCTAGGTTTTAGGTTCTTGCTTTTCATCACTTTGAATACTTTTTGCTAGGTCCTTGCCTGCAAAGTTTCTTTGGAGAAATCCACTGATAGTCTTATGGGAACTCCTTTGTAGGTAATTCTGTGCTTTTCTCTTTCTGCTTTCCAGATTCTCTCCTTATCTTTAATCTGGGTTATTTAATTATGATGTGTCTTGGTGTGTTCCTCCTGGAGTCCAAATTCTTTGGGACTCTGAGCTTGCTGGACTTCCATGTCTATTTCCTTGCCAGATTGGGGAAGTTCTCCTTCATTATTTTTTCAAATAAGTTTCCAATTTCCTGCTCTTCCTCTTCTTCTGGCATCCCTATGATTCAGATGTTGGTACATTTGGAAATGTCCTAGGGGCTTCTTATACTATCCTCATGGTATTTTTTTTTTAAATTCTTGTTTCTAATTGCTGTTCTAGTTGAATGCTTATTTCATCCGTATGCTCCAAATCATTGATTTGAGTCCCTTTTTCATAACCCTCAACTCTTGGTTCCCTGTAGATTTTTATTTCACTTAGTGTAATCTTCTTTTCTTCCTTTATATTATTGTCGTACTCAAAGAGTTCTTTGAGCATCCTGATCACCATTGTTTTGAACTCGGCATCTGACAGGTTGGTTATCTCCATTTCATTTAGTTCTTTCTCTGGGGTTTTGCTCTGTTCTTTCATTTGGACCATATATTTTTTTTCTCCTCAATTTGGCAGCCTCCCTGTGTTTGTTTCTGTGTATTAAGTAGAGCTGCTTTGACTCCCTGTCTTTCTAGTGTGGCCTATTGTAGAAAAAGCACCTATAAATTGTGTGGAGCAGAGCCTTAGGTAATCGCTAGGGTAGGACAACCCACTTCATTGCCCTGTGGCTCTGTGCAGGCAGAGGTTTTGTAGAGGGGACAGTGCCTCTGCCTGGCTTCTGGAGGTTTGCCCAGCACTTGCTCCATTTCCAGTCAACTCACTTAGTCCCCATATGGGACTGGCACCCTTTCAGCTCTTGCCCTAGTGCTGAATCCAAGAGTGGGTAAGTTTGTGTATGTTCTAAAACTGTGCAGGCCCTTTAATTGGAGTCCCCTGAATATCCAGCAGTTTCTTCCACCACTCCAACCCTCACTGCTCTTTGGTTCTTATAGCCAGAGTTATGGGGATTTATCTTCCCGGCACTGGAACCTTGGGCTGTGCAGTCTGGCCTGGGGCTGCAATCACTTGCTCCCAAGGTATCCCTCCCAATTTTTATCTACTACATATAAATGTAGGACTGCCCATTCTGCTGCCACTGCTACTGCCTCTCCATGCCACACCATGTGTCCTTGCCTCTCTGCCTGTCTCTGCATCTCTGCCCCTCCTACCCATCTGGGTGAACATGGCTGCTTTAAATCCTTGGTGGTCAGACTTCCATATAGTTTGATTTTCTGACAGTTCTGGGTGTTATTTGTTTTGAGGTTTAGTTGTAATTCTCTCTGTGATTACACAAGGAGTCAAAGCATGTTATCTATGCCTCCATCCTGACCTGAAGTCCACAGTTGAATTTTAGAGACTAAGGCATAAACGATATATTGTATCCTTGCATAGTATTCTAAATAAAGGAAAGGATGCCTTAGAATTCCTGGCTCATTAAAGATTAATTTAGAATATACAAGAACAAATAAATTTTAATTTAGCACTCCAGAAATTTCCAAGGTTAGGATTAATGCCTAGATAAATGGAATAAGATTAAGAACATTTTCAGGAATTGTATTCATTATCTTAGTGAAAAGCGGCTGTGGGGTTCAGAATGAGCCTCCCCAAAAGGGTCCACTCTGGCATGCAGATTATTTCAAGCTGAAATAATCTGGCCTTCCCTTTTACTGCCTGAAAAGCTTCAAGACAGAGAACCTGCTCCAGGAAGGGAGATATCATTGTTTAAACCAAGCTAAACTCTAGTTTAATCTGAAACAGTTATGGTAGACAGGGAGGAGCCCAGTAAAGCCTATTTGATCAAAGTCTTCCCTGTGTCCCATTGTTTGAAGATGGCCTAGCAAACATTTATCTGCTAAACATTAACTCGTTTCATACTCTTGTAAATTTGCCTTACTTTCTTGAAGTCCTAGATCCCTGCTTCCCCTTATTTGGTCCATAATGACACATATACCTCATTTTTGCCTTACTGTCTTTGGAATTTTCATGTTCATGTGAATTCCCTGTGCTCACATATTAAAACATTAATTTTTCCCATTAATCTACCTTATATTTTAATAATTATACCAGCCAGTAGAACTAAGAGGGGAAGTTTCCCCATCCTCAACACAGCTCACAGTTTCTCCTCTGACTGTGGGTCATTCCGCCTCTGCTGGAGCCTATGAAGAAACCAGAAATATTGCTGCTATGCAGTACATTTTAATCTGAGATGAGTTGACTAAATTATGTCAGTGGTGTGTAAAAATATAGGTTTGTGATCATATGGCCCATGTGCTCAGTGCATGACGTGGTGGGGAGCTTGAGAGTAGGCCCAGAGCTTTTCAATGCCAGCCCCACCCACTACTAGATCTCATGCAAACTACAGTTCAGATTCCTATAAAATGAGGTTGAAAAGCAGTTAGTTCATAGGATTGCAATGGTAACTTTAATGAGATATTGCATATAAAGTACTTAATATTGCACCTGGCCTTCCAGAAATGCTCAGTAAATTTAGTTTTTTATGGTTTACAAAGCACTTCTATAGACATGTACTATCTTGTTCCACCTCTCAAAAAGCCTACAATGTACATTTCCCTTCTTCTATTTTACCAGTGAAGCAGCTGAGATCAGAGACTCAGCCATTTTCCTGTTCACACGACAAGTAGAACAATGGCCCAACCTGTCTTCTGGCCTCCACTCCAGTGCTCTTCCTTTATGGTCTCCCCTTTTAAGCATAGAGCAGTTGAACCTTTTTAGACCTTCTAAGTCCTTCTAAGACCTTCTAAGAATATATATCAAAGCTTAAAGCTTCATTTAACTATATTTTGCCTAATAGGTAAAGCCTGGGCTACTGAGCCAAACATACCTGGGTTCAAATCCCAGCTCTGGCACTTCCATATTGCACAACTTTGGTCAAGTGGCCCCCTTCTCTGTACCCGTCTCCTCCTTCATGATGTAGCACAATCTATCCTTTGGTTACTATATGCATTTTGAAGGGTTGTCTTATTTAAGTTTCTGTCAAGTTAGTCACTTAATAGCTATTGGATATAAAGTTTAATTGTTTTATGAGTGTATTTTATATTTTAATTCTCCTTAAGAATTGGTGTGATACATTGATATAAAATAATTCAAATACCATCTTAGCATTGCTTCAGTTTAAAATACATTTTTCCATGGTAAGAATATGTATATTTAATAAAATATTTAGAGGGATTATGTTTCAGTGGAAATACCACCCAATTAATTCAAAAATTCAGTGCCAAATTGTTGGGCCTTTCTTTGGTGTCATGGACTGAGCCACACTGTGGTGTGATTTTCAAAGTGATTGTCATGGAGACCATGGCTATCAACTCCTTCCTGACGCCTAAAATTTTTATTCACTGTGTTCTGAACAAGTCTTTCCAGTTTGATGTTTACAAACTTATAATTACCAGACTTAACTTTCATTAGTTTTTAAAAATAGTTGCTTAAACGAAAGAGGTTCATTTCTCTCTGTTGTACATTCCAAGCTCATCTGGCTACTCAGGTAGTCCCAGGGTACTAACCTCCTTTAATCTTGTTGCTCCAGCCCTCCTAGGCCATTTGCCTTTGTTAAATGTCTGAGACCCTCCTGCAGGCATCTTGGCCAGCAAGAAGGGAAATGCATCAGGATGTAAGCACCACTTCAAATCTTCTCAGCCCTACCCAACCACTCCTGTGATGCCCAGAGCTGTGCAGGTTTTGCCAGTTTGCAGAGTTGCAACCTGGATATGCCTTACCTTGGTCCAGACCCCAAGCCTCTCACTTTCTGTTCTGCAGCTTCTTGGACATCACAGCAAACACAACCTAGCAGTGTAGGAAAGTTTTGACCAATAACTTTGACCAGATGAATATCAATGGATATCTTCCACCATGCCTTCCCATCAGAAGATCTTACGGAGTTGAGTACAAGGCACCTATAACAGTGGCCAGCTAACTCAATAACTCATTCTTGCATTGGCTCTCTCCTTCCTTGTGGCACTTTTCCATGCCACCCTCACTCCTGCTTCCTGGGATCACTTCCAAAATAAACATGCAGTGAAGTTTCAGCTTCAGATTCTACTCTCAAGAGAGCACAGGCTGAGAGAGGAGAGCAGACAAGACTTCCATGAACCAGAAGTTGCCCACATCCCTTCTGCTCACACTCCACTGGCCACATGCTACAAGGGAGGCTGAGAAGCGAATTCTGTTTTTTAAAGATTTTATTTATTTATATTTAGAGAGAGCAAGGAAAGGAGGGAGAAAGACAGGGAGAGAAACATTGATGTATCAGAGATACATAGATCAGTTGCCTCTTTCATGCCCCCAACTGGGGACCTGGGCTTCAACCCAGGCATGTGCCCTGATGGGGCATTGAACCAGTGACCTTTAGGTTTGCAGGCCAGAACTCAATCCACTGAACCACACAAGTCAGGGCTGAGAAGTGAATTCTTTATTCTGGGTGGCCATGCTCCCAGTTAAAAATTCTATTGCTATGGATGAAGCCTCTGCACACAATTCACGTGCATATTCTTCTTAATTAGACAAATGTGAGTTTGTGCAAATACTGTATTTTGTTGTGGATAGTGTGCTCCCCTGTATAATATGCACCTCTGTTTTTGGCCCAAACTTTCAGGAAAAAATCTTTCATTTTTTAGTTCAATTTTTATTTATTTATATTTATATACTTGATTTTGTGTTATAAAGGGATTTTAGCATTTATTTTTGAACACGTTATGGTACAAGAAATTTTATGTAACAAATAATTACAAAACACAAGAATGAATACATGGTATTTCAGGTACTACTTATATATAATGCACATCCTTATTTTCCCTCAAAAATTTGCACAAAATAGTGCCCATAGAAAAATATGGTACTTCATGGAGAGATCAGAGATTATGACCACGGAACTAAAAGACCTGAGTTATTGTCCACATTCTTTGACTTATATTCTATGTGAATTTATGAAAGTTGCTTACATAATATGTCTTCTGGGCCTAAATGTTCTTATTTGCACAATGGTGAAAGTAACTACTCCTTTCTCTGGGCAACTGTGAGAAAAATGAGCTTACAGACAAGAAGCATTTTAAGACATTTAAAAAGATGTAAATATAGGTTAGATGTGGTTACTGCCTAAATGAAAACAAAAAACTAGGGACAAAATATTTTATTACATTCTGTTACTACATTACCAAACAGATATACCTACCTATGGTACAATCCAATTCCTCTGATAGGTGGATGAACTTGCCCAGCCCACCATCCTAGTAATGCAGTGAGACAGTGATAAGCATCAGGTTAACATTTGTTGTTTAAAAGGTTGTGCTGAATTGTGTTCTTACAGGTAATTTCTCTTCATTTCATTGTTATTTCTTTCTCTTCTAAAAGTTTATCTACTTCTGGAATTTGTCCTTTTAAAAATAATTATATGAAGGGCCAAGATGGAGGTGTAGGTAGATATGCTTTGCTTCCTCGCACAACTGAAACAAGGATAACAACCAATTAAAAAACAAACAAACAAAAAACAACCAGAACTGCCAGAAAATTGAACTGTATGGAAGTCCAACAACCAAGGAGTTAAAGAAGAAACATTCATTCAGACTGGTTGAAAGGGCAGAGATGGGCAGCCATGACAGAGAGGACACATGGCAAAGTGGCAGCTGGTGGCCTGGGTGGTCACATATTTGAGTGCAGATATACCAGGAGGAACAACAGGGAAGCAAAACTGACCACAAAACCCAGGGTTCCAGCGCCGGGAAAGAAAGCTTCAAAACCTCTTGCTGTAAAAATCTGTAGGGGTTGCGGCAGAAGGAGATACTCCCAATCTCACAGGAGAGTCTGTTGGAGACACCCACAGGGTCCTAGAATGTACACAAACCCACCCACCCAAGAATCAGCACCAAAAGGGCACAACTAGCTTGTGGGTAGCAGGGGAAGTGACTGAAAGTGGGGCAAGAGCTGAGCACATGGCATTGTTCCCTCTTGGACCCCTCCCACACATACAGTGCCACAGCACAGCAACATGGGTTGCCCCACCTTGAAAAATACCTAAGGCTCCACCTCTTACAATGTAACAGCTATGCTGAAACAAAGAAACATGGCCTAAATGAAAGAACAGATCAAAACTCCAGAAAAAGAACTAAGTAAGGAGGAGATAGATAATATATCAGATACAGAGTTCAAAACACTGGTAATCAGAATGCTCACAGAAATGGTTGAGTATGGTTCAAAATAGAGGAAAAAGTGAAGGCTATGAAAAGTGAAATAAAGGAAAATATACAGGGAACCAAGAGTGTTAGGAAGGAAACCAGGACTCAAATCAATGGTTTGGACCAGAAGAAAGAAAGAAACCTTCAACCAGAACAGAATGAAGAAACAAAAATTCAAAAAAATGAGGAGTATTTGAGGAACAACTTTATATGTTCCAACATCCAAATCATAGGGGTGCCAGAAGGAGAAAAGGAAGACCAAGAAATTGAAAATTTATCTGAACAAATAATGAAGGACGACTTCCCCAATTTGGCAAGGAAATAGACATGGAAGTCCAGGAAGCTTAGAGAATCCCAAACAAGTTGGACCCCAAGAGGAACATACCAAGGCACATCATAATTACATTACCCAAGGTTAAAGATAAGGAGAGAATATTAAAAGCAGAAAAGAAAAGGGGATAGTTACCTACAAAGGAGTTCCCGTAAGACTATCAGCTGATTTCTCAGAAGAAAACTTACAGGCAAGAAGGGGCTAGAAAGAAGTATTCAAAGTCATGAAAGGGAAGGACTTACATCTAGGATCACTCAGTCCAGGAAAGCTTATCATTTAGAATGGAAGGACAGATAAAGTTCTTATCAGGTAAGGAAAAGTTAAAAGAATTCATCATCACCAAGCCTTTATTATCTTAAATGTTAAAGGGACTTATATAAGAAAAAGAAGATAAAAAAATATGAACAGTAAAATGACAACAAACTTACAACTATCAACAACTGAACCTAAAAACAAAAACAACAAACTAAGCAAACAACTAAAATAGGAATAGAATCACAGAAATGAAGATCACACAGATGATTATCAGCTGGGAAGGGGAGGGGGCAGAATGGGGGAAAAGGTATATGGAATAAGAAGCATAAACGGTAGGTACAAAATAGACAGGGGTATGTTAAGAATAGTATAAGAAATGGAGAAGCCTAATAACTTATATGTATGACCCATGGACTTGAACTAAGGGTGTAGGGGAATGCTGAAGGGATTGGGGTGCAGCGTGGGGGGTGGGTAAAGGGGAGAAAAATTGGGACAACTGTAATAGTCTAGTCAATAAAATAGACATAAAAATAATTATAAAGACAAGAAAGGAGGGAAAAAATTTTTCATGATACTTGCTATATGAGCCTGAGGGACAAAACTACATTTTCTCTCTCCATCAATAACTTAAACTTTCAAACATGTAGGAATAGTTAAGGATTCCTACTGGACTATTTTGGGGAACAAATTTATTAGTTCTATAGCATCTCATAATCCTGAGGTATTTAGGAAAACTACATTCTTTGGATTCTGAAACCCTGCCTGTTTCTTTGACCTACTTCAAACAATGGAGCTTTTGCTGACAGGGCATTCTGTGGCCCAGCAGTGTTGCTGAATTACAAGTAAATAATCTTGAAACAAATCTGTGGTTGACACACTGTCATATTATGTTTACTGCTCCTGGGGAGGGATTTATTCTGAGGATATTGAAAAATTCCACTGCTGTTTGGGGGAAGTGACAATTGGGATCACCCATAAATTAAAGTGACTGCCCCCTGTAGCATAGACATCGTCCAAAACATTGCACGCACACTAAAATGTCATATGCGAAATGAAACAGTGCCGGATAAGAATATATAACGTTACTAAATAAAAACAGATACTGTAGATCTGACATATGTTTAAATTGCCAAGTTTGACTTCAGCTAGTGTTGAATGTTTCCCATGGTTAATAAACACAGGAGTCCTGAAGTAGAGCAGAAAAAGTAACTTCAGTTCAACTGCATCTTGCTTTATTTTTGCATAGATTTCAGGATGTAATTTAGATAGAGTTTTAGAAATGGTATAATATGTAATGAGCCAGACTTGTTTTGGAAGAATGGCATTAGTATTATAACTTCCTAAAAACTGGTACCTTCTTTGCCATCTCCATCTCCCCTGTACCTGGTTCACCTGGGGACTGGCCTGGCTCTGCAGATGGTGGGTTTTGGTGAAAGAGGCTTTTTATGAATTAAGGGACAAATACTCAGGTGGGGTGGGCAACGGCCACAGTCCTTCATTTCAGCAGATGCTTCTCTAGGCTAACTCATCTAAATCACAGCAGCATGTAATTACAGAAAATCAAGAACAAAACCAGGATAACACTACAATATCTCATTGTGCACATAATAAACTTCCTTTGATACCTTCTACAGCCTTTTAAATAGAAAACATGTTCCTTTTTGTGATGATTTTCCTATGTGTAATGATGGCCATACAGGTTATTTGGAAGCTAATTACTCCATTGTTATTTGGAAGCTAAGCCCAAACATTTCATCTGTAAATATTTCAGTATGAATTAAGAAAGCTTTGATCCCTGTGCCAACCTTATGTCCACAATCCCAGCCATATCTAAAAGTATAATTTTTCTGTTCACTGTCATGAAGATATTTGTTCTCAGCAATTGGTTCAAAGGCTATTTGCCACTTAAAAATACATTATCTATGCAAAATCTTTCTATAACCAACATTATTTAAACTAGAATTATTAGAATAATACTAGAATAAACACCCATATAACCATGAGTAAGCCAAAGAGAGAGAGAGAGGGAAAGGAAAATGGAAGGGGGGTTGGGTAGAGAGAGAGAGAGACTACCAATATCTCCTTTTTCTCCCCAGTTATCTTAAAATTTGAGCTAATCATTTTCTACACCCACATCTCTCTGTGTGTATATGTGCTTACCATATGTAAGTGTGGACCTCTAACCAATTTTTCTGGGCCTACTTGTGAACTTTTCATATAAGTAGTATCACACTGAAATATTCTTCTATGACTTTTTCACTTCAACGTGATGTTTCTGGAATTCATTCATGTTTATGTAGGTCTAGCTATGTAGACCATTCATTTCTACTGCCTTATAGTGTACCATGAATCTACCATATGAATCTACCATATTTTATTTATTCATCTTATTGTTGACTGACATTTGGGTTGTTCTTAGTGTCCCCCCATATGCTCCAAAGAACATTAGTGTACTGGTCCTCAGGGCATATGTTCAAGAATTCCTAAGGGTAAAATTGCTTATGTATGCATATTATCTTATAGATAATGCAAAATTATTTTCTGATTACATTATTTCACATAACTCTTAGCTCTTTACAATAGTTCCTACCAATACTAAGTCTTGTCTGACTTTTAAATTTTTGTTCTTTGATAGATTTAATGTATTTCCCTGATTAATAATAATAGTAAGCATCTTTTATATGATAAAGGGCCATTTTGTATTTTCTCCTCTATCAATATCTGTGTTTTTGCATATTATTATTGGTCTTTTTCTTGATGATTCATAGGAGCTCTCTAAATATTTTGGATACTAAAACTTTATTGATGTATAGATGTCTGCAAAAAAGGCTCCCACCAGTTTCTCCCATCCCTGCAGGCACTCGCTACCTTCATCAAGAGCTGGGCTCTACTTCTCTTTCTCTTGGATCTGGGCATGTCTTGCTTTGATCACAAGAATGCAGCAGCAGTGATATTGTATGACCTCACATCCTAGGCCTTCTAGAGGCCTTGATGCTTCCACTTCCCCCTCTTGGAAGCCAGCTGCCATGTGAAAAATTCTGGCTATCCTTCTGGAGAGAGGGGCCCTTTGGAGAGAGAAAGGCCCTACAAGATAAAAGACTGTGTAGGGAAAGAGGCCCAGGCAACCCTTAGCCCTCCCTTCCAACCACCTCAACTCATACGCTATACATATGAGTGAAATTATCTTGGAAGCTCTAGCCCCAGTCAAGCTTCCAGCTGGATGCACATCTCACCTCAGCTGATGCCTCTGGAAGCAGAAGAACTGCCCATCTGAGCTCAGCCCAAATTCCTGACCCACAGAGTCATGGGAAATAAAATAATTGTTTCCAGTCTTCAAGTTTTGCAGTAGTTTGTTACACAATAGATAATAGAGACAGTTTATTGTATATGTTTCTAAAAATCTCTTCACAGTTTCTGGCTTTTTTCTATCTTTATAATATTTTTTGATTATCAAAAGTTTTAATCTCTACTATAGTTGAATTTTTCAAAATTTTCTTTTATTGTTAGTGCTTTTTTTTTTGAGAAATCTGTCCCTACTTTAAGTTACTATATTTTCTACTAAAAATTCTAAAGTTTTATCTTTCATGTTTAAGTTCCTTAATCTATGTTGAATGAGGTAAAGCAGGGGTTCCTTTCATTCCATGCCCTCCCGCCCACAGTAACTGTTTCAGTATTATTGATTGCATGAACTGATTGGTTTCCCATGTATGCTGGTCTGTGGCTGAACCCCTAATTCTGTTTGTTTGTTGTTATACCATTATCTCACTATTGTAATTACTATAGTTTTACATTGTCTTGATTTCTAATAGGGAAAATTCCTTTCTTTTATGTTTCATGAATGTATTAGCTATATATTTTTTAACATGGACACATTTTTACTAAATTATTAAAAATAAATCCCTTCTTTCTTTGTTCTTTCATTTCTTCATTCATTTATTTACCCAATAACAGTTTACTTTATTGTATTTATTGCTCCTCTGTTGGCTCTATTCTTGGCCATTTGGTCTTATAAATTTTAGCATCATCTTGTTATATTGTGTAATAAATCTTTCAGATTTTGATTGGATTTTCATCATCTCCATAAATTATTTGGGAGGAGGGATTAGTCTTTAAATATTGAGTATTTTTATCTATAAACATCTTATTTCTTAATTTAAAAAAGTATTATTCAGTGTATTTTTTAAGTTTTATGATTTTCTACATGTAATCTTGCACATTTTTGTTTGATTTATTGCTAGGTATCTTATATTTTTGTTGCTAGTGCTAATGTTACTTTTTTATATTTGAATATTCTGTTAGTATGTGATGAAGAGAAATGGAGTTGGTTTGGTATATTGATTTGGTGTTTGGGAATGTCGCAAATTTTATTCTAGTTCTAATAATGTATGAGCTGCTTTAGATCTTCAGTGTAGACAGTGATATCACCTTTGAATGGCAGCTTTGCTTTCCTCTTTCTAACTGTCAGATTAAAAAAAAAATCTAATGTGTTGGCTAAGACTTTCAACAGTTGCTAAGGAGAAGTCTTGTCATTTTCATAATTTAAAAGCTTTGCTTTTAATGTGTCATGATTGATTATCACGTTTCTTCTCTGTGTGTGTAAATATGTATGTGTTTAGATACCTTAATCAGATTAAAGATTTTCTGGTTGGTTAGATGTTTGTTTTATAATTCTGAATGGTAAACTGAATTTTTTAAAATTCTTTTTCTGCATATTCTAAGAAGGTATGTTTTCTTTTAAACTATTATATTACTTGACTTTTTAATATCGAGCTAACCTTACATTCTTAGAATACATCTAACTTGGTGATAATATATTTTTCATACATTACTGGATACAGTTTGCTAATATTTCACTTAGGATTTTTGCATCTATATTCATGAGTGAGATTAGCCAATATTCTTCCTTTCTCCTAGTGTCCTGGTCAAGTTTTGATGTTAAGGTTAAGCTAGCATCATAATATGAATTTAGGATTAGTCTCTTTTTTCTGTAAACTGAAAATATTGTGAAGCTTAGAAAACTTTAATTCTTCAATGTTCAGTAGAACTCAACAGTAAAATAATAGATCTGGTATTTTCTTTGAGGAAAGATTTTGAGTTATTTCAATTCCTTTTATGAATTCAATTCCTTTAATGACTACTTTTATTATTCAATTTCTTTAATGTGTATGGAACCATTATGTTTCTATTTCTTTTTGAGCCAATTTTAA
This sequence comes from Tonatia bakeri, assembly GCA_004024845.1. Classification (NCBI taxonomy): domain Eukaryota; kingdom Metazoa; phylum Chordata; class Mammalia; order Chiroptera; family Phyllostomidae; genus Tonatia; species Tonatia bakeri. Next base: position 135,458 of record PVIA01003401.1, read on the forward strand.
TCATTTAAAATTTTCTGGTAGTTTGTGTAGTTCACTTACAATTTTAAAATTTATCAGCACAAAGTTGTACAAAGTATTATCACATAGTATTTTAAAAAGTAGTATCACATAGTGTTTTAAATCTCTTCTGTAACTATAGTTATGTTTCCTTCTGATTCTGAACATTATTTATAAATGCTTCATCTTATCTTTATTTTTTGATCAGTGTTCCCAGGGATTTAGCATTCATATTAGTCTTTTCTCATAACCAAATTTTGGCTTTGTTGATCCTCTTTAGTATAGCTTTTTCCCTCCATTAATTTCTGTTTTGCTATGCTTTTTCCTGAAACTATTTTTTTAAAAAGGTTTTACTGATTTACTTTTAGAGAAAGGGGAAGGGAGGCAGAAAGAGAGAGAGAGAAACATTGATGTGTAAGAGAACGTTGATCGTTTTGCCTCTTCATGTGCAAGAGAAACATCAATCCATTCAGAGAAACATCAATCCATTGCATCTCTCATGCCCCCAACCAGGGATCTGGCCTGCAACCCAGGCAGGAATTCAAACAGATGACCTTTTGGTTTGCAGGACGATGCCCAACCCACTGAGCCACACCTGTCAGGGCTCCTGCAGCTCCTTTTAATTTCTTAAGCAGCATGCTTAGTTCACAAGTTTTCAGCCTTCATTCTTTACTACTGTAAGCATTTAAGGCTATAAATTTATCTATACCCCTTTAGAATATTTTTATGTTTAATAATAAATAATATTAATATTTTAAACATTTATTATTAAAAATATTTGCTTTCACTTTACTAGGACATTAAATATACTTCAACAATATTTAAAAATTTTGTTTTGACGGCTTATGATACAACTACATGAAAATCTGGTTCCAAGTTCAGTTCATTTCTATACTTGATTTTAATAACATTTATAGGTGAAAAAGATACCTCACAAAAATATATAAATACAAAAATGAAAGATGTGTGTTGTTAGATGCACTTACAAATGATGATTTTTATTTGTTTTGTTTTGCTTTGCTTTAGTTCCAAGCACCAATTATGCAAGAGTTTTGTTAATATTTGGTTAGAAAATTTCCATCTTTCCTGATCTAAGACTTAATGTTGCCTTTTTATGCTTTTGACAAATGGTTCAAAAACCATTGACATTCTTTGTTTGTAAGCGTTAAGAAATAATTTTTTCCTGAGTCTAAGTAGGCAGATAAAAGAGTTCTAAGAGGTGAAACACATTTTTTAGGCAAGAAAGTTACATAATAATGAAAAGATTTCTAAACATACTTTGCACAGATTATCTATTCCCTGTTTTTCTTATCTTTGATGTAAAATATTTTAGTAAGTTTCAGTTCAGCAGAAGCCTCTTACTATCTTATGGTGTTTCATTACATTTAATCTTAATCATAATTTTAAAAATTTATTGATTTGAGAGACAGAGAGGAAAGGGGAGAGAGAGAGAGAGAGATGAGGAAACATTGATCTACTGTTCCACTTATTTATCCATTCACTGGTTGATTCTTGTATGTGCCCTGACGGAGGATTGAAACCACAACCTTGGTATATCGGGATGACACTCTAACCAACTGAGCAACCTGAAAGAGCATTAACCTTAACTGTAATTTTTTTAATGTCAAAGATTAGATAGTAGATCATTTAAAGGTATATCTTTTTATTTATTATTATTATATATTTCAAATACACAAGCAGCTAAAAAAAAACAAGATGGACATCCACTATCCCTGTATTTTTGATCCAGGTGGTTATATCTCTAAGTAACCAAGCATTTTATTGTTACTGACGTGCATTCACACATAGTAGGCACTCTACAGGTAATGGATGGTTAGGTGATGATATGAAGGAAGGAAGGGAGGGAGGGACCACTTCTTACATAATAGTAGGTGCTAAATATTTTTTAGAAAGAAGGGAAGAAAGAAAATGAAGGAAGAGTAGAAAAATAGAGAGGAAGAATTGTGTACATTCTTATCTGGATGTCTCAGTTAAATGGAATGCTCAATAGTCTTGGCCAGTTCAACTTTGACTTTATTTAAAGCCTTTACAGAGCTTATTTTTAATGAGAGCAGTCAACTCTCTATATGGAAATGTTTTCCCAAGGGGTAGAGAACTAGTGAATCCCATTTTCATAGTCTCAAGGCTACTCCTAATTGCCTATGGAATGAAAAATAATTCTTTGTCTTCGATGTTACTCTTTTACTGTCTTTTAAAAAATAAAAAGCCAGTGGAGGTTTGTGGCTGGATTTTGCTTCTCCCACCTCAACCCTGGAAGTCTGTAGTGGGATAGACGAGAGAGTAAAACTTCCTGTCACTCAGAAATGAAAGTGGATAAAGCCTTGCTAATGGCTGCTAATATTCAGTGCTGCATGATTATATGTGGGATGCACACTTGCACCCCACACTATATCTCACGCCAGGTTGATTAAAATCAATGCCTCTGACAAAGTTACATGGTTACCTGCAGTGGGACTCCGTAATACTTTTAAAAACCAACCTACCATGAACTCTTGCTGTGAAAGTATTTAAATAATTAAAAACATTCCTTTATCAAAGGAGGCTCCTTCTGACAGTGGAATCCGTAACTTCAGCAGCTTTTCTTTTGAAAACACTTACATGAAATAGATTGTTGTGTTTTATGCAGCGCTGACAATTAAAAAAACCTAAGGTCAAATATTATTCAAAAACCCTACTTGATGAGAATCTTAATCATAGGTCGGGACAACCAGCTTCTTACTGGGATAAGACGTAAAGTCTTCCTCCAAGAGGAAGGAATGGTATAACTGTGCTACATAAACAGATGTTTGTGTTTTCTTGTTTGGATCTTGATAAGCTGTTTTTGTTTATGTAGGAAGTCACTGGGCAGGAAGTCTCAGCAGTAGGTTTCAGGCTCAAATCCCTGAAGATCAGTGAGAAGGGAAACAGAAGTGCCTGAATGTGGACTCACACACAGAATTGTCATGTCTTACTCATTGTGGAGGAAGTACAAACAGCCTCAGGAAAGGCCCTGTGATTTATGATGGGAGACATCTGGAGGGGTGGTCAAGAGGATATGACCATGCTCAAGTGAGGGAAATACCACCCTCTGAGCATTTAAAGAAAAAAAAAGACAACCATTATAACAGAAATAACTTCTAAGATTGAAGCTATTGAAATTCACCTAGACAGATCCAGATGGTTTGAAGCCCTGTCTGAATGAAAGGGCCCTGCTGTGGGGTTTAGAGATGTTACTGATGAGATTAACATGCCTCTGCAGATATCAGAAAGAGCAGGCACCATCCCTGCAATGTTTTGTCCCTGGATGGTCACCCACAGTGAAAATTGGATGATATGGAGGAGTGTTGTCATAGCAACAGAAAGAGCCAGTCGCCAGGGAACCTGGAAAAGGAAGCTTCTGTTTAGCACACCAAGGAGTTCTGGTATGTGTGGGAAGTTGTTCCTACAGCAGAGCACAATATCCAGCTAGATGAAGATCTCAGTCTTTGTGTTAATACTCCATTCTCCAAGGTAACTTACAAGGAAAGGCGGGACCTGGTCAGTGGGCCAAGTGTGACACTCTCCATGGCAAACACACTTGCCATCATAATCGAGAGGTGTGTTACTGGTTCCTAAATCGATTTCTCAAGTTTGGCTACTGTAGACATTCATTTCCCAGGCTTCAACATCCCTGAATGAACTGGTCAGAGCAAGGTTTTGAACCAAAAGATAAAATCTGAGGCCTCAGTGACTTCATGACCTCAGCTGCTTATAAGACTCGCAGCTCTGCCAGACACAGCTATGACTCCAGCCACCTCAAGTAGCCAAGGAGGGACTAAGGGACCATATTTTAAAGCCAAATAGGTTACTCAGTTTGCAATCAATTCTCTACTTTGTGTCTTTTCTGACTGTGGGTATCAGCATTCAGCATTGATACCATGACTACCCCACCTTCTGTTAGTCTGATTTACCACTCACTTTTTGGGGCATTTACTGTTTATAAAGCCTTTCACATTCACAACCTCATTTGGCCAACACAACAACCTCAAAAGTAGGAAGTGTCATCATCCCCATTTCACAGGTAAGAAAATGAGGCTCAGAGAAGCAAAGTGACTGATCATGACCACTCAGCTACTGGGCAATGGAGCCAGAACCTGAACCCAGACATTCTACTTTGATTTTTGTCTGTATGTTGGCTAAATTCTTAAACCACTGATGAGCAATCTTTTTTTAGCCTTATAATTCTGTGAAAATTATACTCCAAATATATATATGTGAACTTACCTAAAAATTACAAAATGTATGACAATGTTAATATAGTGCATTAAGATAGCACATTATAGAACACACAAAAAACAGACACTTTTGAAAGAATAAAAATTAAATAACCGGCCCTGACTGGTGTTACTCAGTGGGTTGGGCATTCTTTCTGCAAGCTGAAAGGTAGCTGGTTCAATTCCTCTTCAGGGCACGTACCTGAGTTGTGAGCCAAGTCTCTGGTTAGAGGTGTGCTAGAGGCAGCTGATTGATGTTTCTCTCACACATTGATGTTTCTCTCCCTCTCTTTCTCCCTCCTTTCACCCTCTCTAAAAATAAATAAATTTTAAAAAGTAAATGCTTTTTAAATAATTTATTTATTAATTAAGCAAAAATAAATTTTGCTCCAAATATTTTTTGTTTTTTTAATATATTTTATTGATTATGCTATTATAGTTGTCCCGTTTTCCCCCCTTTATTGCCCCCACCCTACACACCCCCTCCCACCCACATTCCCCCCTTTAGTTCATGTCCATGTGTCGTACATATAAGTTCTTTGGCTTCTACATTTACTATACTATTCTTAACCTCCTCCTATTTTCTATCTACCATTTATGCTACTTATTCTCTGTACCTTTCCCTCTCTCCCCTTCCCACTCCCCCCACTGATAACCCTCCATGTGATCTCCATTTCTGTGGGTCTGTTCCTGTTCTAGTTGTTTGCTTAGTTCGTTTTTGTTTTTGTTTTAGGTATGGTTGCTAATAATTGTGAGTTTGCTGTCATTTTACTGTACATGTTTTCTATCTTCTTTTTCTTAGATAAGTCCCTTTAACATTTCATATAGTAAGTCTTGGTGATGATGAACTCCTTTAACTTCACCTTATCTGAGAAGCACTTTCTCTGCCCTTCCGTTGTAAATTATAGCTTTGCTGGATAGAGTAATCTTGGATGTAGGCCCTTGCCTTTCATGACTTGGAATATTTCTTTCTAGCCCATTCTTGCCTGCAAGATTTCTTTTGAGAAATCAGCTGATAGTCTAATGGGAACTCCTTTGTGGGTAACTCTCTCCTTTTGTCTTTCTCCTTTTAAATTCTCTCCTTATCTTTAATCTTGTCTAATGTAATTATGATGTACCTAGGTGTGTTCCTCCTTTGATCCAACTTCTTTGGGACTCTCTGAGCTTCCTTAACTTCCTGAAAGTCTATTTCCTTTGCCAGATTGGGGAAGTTCTCCATTATTTGTTCAACTAAGTTTTCAATTTTTCGGTCTTCCTCTTCTCCTCCTGGCACCCGTATGATTTGGATGTTGGAACATTTAAAGTTGTCCTGGAGTTTCCTCAAACTCTCCTAATTTTTTTGAATTCTTATTTCTTCATTCTGTTCTGCTTGAATGTTTCTTCCTTCTGGTCCAAACCATTGATTTGAGTCCCTTCACTTCACTGTTTCCTTCCCTTCACTGTTAGTTCCCTGTAAATTTTTCTTTATTTCACATAATTCAACCTTCATTACTATCTGGGTCTTTTTTATGCTGTTGAAGTACCCAGTGAGTTCCTGGAGCATCCTGATAAACAGTGTTTTAAACTGTTTGTCTGATAGGTTGGCTATCTCCTTGTCATTTAGTTGTATTTTTTCTGAAGCTTTGAACTGTTCTTTCATTTGGGCCATTTTTTTTTTTTTTTTTTTTTTTTTTTTTTTTTTTTTTTTTTTTTTTTTTTTTTTTTTTTTTTTTTTTTTTTTTTTTTTTTTTTTTTTTTTTTTTTTTTTTTTTTTTTTTTTTTTTTTTTTTTTTTTGTATGCCTGTTACATACTAAGGGGCAGAGCCTTAGGTGTTCACCAGGGCAGGGCAAGTCGCTGCTTGTGATGCTGTCTGTGGGGGAGGGGTGTGAGAGGGAACAGTGCCGCTTGTTCCACTCTGCCACTTTCAGTCACTTCCCCTGCTACCCCAAACAAATTGGGCCCTTCTCATGCCGATTCCTGGGTGGGTGGGCTTGTGTGCATTGTAGGACCCTGTGGGTGTCTCTAATGAACTCTTTTGTAAGGCTGGAAGTTTCTCCTGCTGCTGCCTTAACCCCCACAGGTGTTTTCAGTCAGAGGTTTGAGGCTTTATTTCCCCAAACTGGAACCCTGGGTTGCGTGGTTTATCTCGTTCCCCAGTTGTTACTCCAGGTTTATCTGTATGCAAATGTGGGACCACCCACTCTGCAAGCCACCGCCTCACCCAGTCCTCCAGCCACCACCTTGCCTGAGTCTTCTCCACCCAGCTGCCCATCTTTGCCCCTCCTATTGGTCTGGATGAATGTTTCTTGTTTAACTCTTTGGTTGTCGGACTTCCATACAGTTCAGTTTTCTGTCAGTTCTGGTTGTTTTTTGTTTTTAAATTTGTTGTCCTTGTTTTGGTTGTGCGAGGAGGTACAGTGTGTCTACATATGCCTCCATCTTGGCTGGGAGTCCTCAATATAATTATTAACAATGTTAATCTTTAGGGACCTGTGACAGTCAAAGCATTACTATTTATAAAAATCTTGGTTTAATACTTAGTGATGTAGTGATTTTCAAATTTGTCCCTCAATTTGATATATTTTGACACACTAAAAATAAACTCTTTATTTTGGAATTATTTTATTAAATTTTTTTTTTTTAGATTTTATCTATTTATTTTTAGACAGAGGGAAAGGGAGAGGGGAAGAGGGGGAGAGAAACATCAGTGTGTGGTTGCCTCTCATGCGTCCTCCACTGGGGATCCAGCCTGCAACCTAGGCATGTGCCCTGACTGGGAATTGAACTGGTGACCCTTTGGTTCACAGGCTGGCACTCAATCCACTGAACCACACCAGCCAGGGCCTGGAATAATTTTATATTTACAAAAAGTTGCTTAGATAATACAGAGTTGTGTATACCTCTCCCCTAGGTCCCCCATTAACATCTTACATTATTGTGATATATTTGTCAAAATTTAGAAATTGATATGGGTGCACTATTATTAAGTAAACTCCAAATTTATTTGGACTTAACTACTTTGATGTTCTCTTTCCACTCCAAGGTCCAATCCAATTTCCCACATTGCATTTAATTTTTGTGTTTCCCACTCTCCTCTGGTCTGTGACAGCTTCTTAGTCTTTCCATGTTTTTCATGACCTTGACGGCCTCAAGTAGTGTTAGCCAAGTAGCTTGTAGAATAGCCCCTCAATCTGTGTTTGTGTGATTCTTTTCTCATGGTTAGACAGGGGCGATTTTAAAAAAATTTTATATATTTATTTTTAGAGAGAGGGAAAGGAAAGGAGAAAGAGGGGAGAGAAACATCAATGTGTGGTTGCCTCTTGCATGCCCCCTACTGGGCACCTGGCCCATAACCCAAGCATATGCTCTGACTGGTAATCAAACCAGTGACCCTTCTCACCAGTTCACATGCTGGTACTCAATCCACTGAGCCACACCAGCCAGGGCTAGACTGGGGTGATTTTTTATATCATGCCAAGAGTACATGATAGCCATATGACAACACAGAGGATGTTACCATCACTTTATTAAGGCAGTGTTTGCAAATTTCTCTGCTATAGAGTTAGTATTCTTCCCTTTTCCTACTCTATTATTTGGAGGAGAGTCACTAAGTCCTGCCCACTGTTATGACAGAGAAGTACAGGCTGGGAATTAAACTCTAACCCCTGCAGGGGTAGTATCTACATGCATTGTTTGGAATTCTTTCATGAGGAATATTTGTCTCTTCTTCTCCCATTTATTATATCAGCATTGACTCATGAATATTTACTTTATAGTTTGGGTTATAATCCAATATTATGCTATCTATTTTGCTCAAATTTGTTTCAGCTTTGGCCATTGGGAGTTATTTTAGTTTGCCTTTCCTGTTCCTTTGACTTGTCACCATACTTTTGTGTAGGGGGGCAATTACTTACTTTCTGGTACTACAAGTTGCTCCAGGTTTATCTTGTATTTTTCCTGTCCCAGTCCTGGAATTACTAATTTCTCCTAGGAGGCCTGGTTCCCTTTTTTTTTTTTTTTTTAACTGGTATTTAGAAACCATTGTGTGCTCCTCATTGCTCTTGAGGAATCATTTCTTCTAGGCCGATTAAGTAGACAGAACTAGTACACACACACAGATATGTGTACTAACTCATGTTTACATACATGATACTTGCTTTTAGATATTTGCCTTTAGAGAGAGGGGAAGGGAGGGAGACAGAAGAGATACATTGATGTGAGAAACACCAATTGGATACCTGCTTTTTAACAGGCAACATAAAAAAAAATTTCTTACAAGGATAAATAGACCCAAATAGAAGAATTACATCTAAATTTTCTAAATATGATACCTAATTTTCAGTTGTATGCGCCAGTTATACAAAACTTTTTATTTGAATTCATCTAGTAAACTAAACAGTTCCTGGTATTAATCAGTTGGTTCTTGCAAACTAAAAAGTGTTGCGTTTCTGTATTGTACATTCACAAGTGGATTCAAAGCTGACTGAAACTCTTAAAAAAGAAACTAGAAATTTCCTTTCCAAGTTTTAAAAAAGTATAGATACCAGAGTTTTTATAGATGATACTATTTTTGGCAACAGAATTCCATAATCATGGAAATATTTCCAGATACACAGTTTCACAATGCTTTTCCCACAGCACAAACTCCATTCAGACAATATTTACTTTCTCACTCATTGTGAACATGTCACCTTTATCATAAAATGACAAGAGTATGAGTATTTTTATTTATTATTCTTTTTAGAATACATATGATACAAAAGTTACCATTTTAACCATTTTTAAGTGTGCAGTTTAGTGGTAATATTCACATTGCTGTGCGACCACCACCATCCATCTCCAGAATGTTTTATCTTATAAACCTGAAAATCAGTCTTAAACAATAACCCCTCATTTCCCTTTCCCCCCTGCCCTCTAAGAAAACACCATTTTATTTTGTCTCTATTAATTTGACTACTCTAGGTACTTCAGATAAATGGAATCATACAATATTTTTCCTTTTGCATCTGATTTATTTCACTTAGTATAATGTCTCTAGGGTTTACCCATGTTGTAGCATGTGCCAGAATTTTCTTCCTTTTTCAGGCTGAATAATATTCCATTGTATGTTTGTGTCATGTTTTGTTTATTCATTTATTTGTCAATGAACACTTGTTTTTCACTGTTTGGCTATTGGAATAATGCTGCTATGAACATGGGTATACAAACATCTGTCTGAGCCCTTGCTTTCACTTCTTTTGGGTATATATCCAGAAGTAGAATTGCTGGATCATATGGTAATTCTATGTTTAATTTTTTGAAGACCACTGTACTGTTTTCCACAGAGTCTGCACCATTTTACATTCCCACCTGCATTGCACAAGGATTCCAATTTCTCCACATCTCCCCAACACTTGTTATTTTGTTTTTTAAAAAATAGGGGTGTGAAATATGGTATCTCATTGTGGCTTTGAATTATATTTCCCTAAAGATTAGTGATATTGAGCAAATTTTCATATGCTCAGTGACAACTTGTATATCTTCTTTGAAGAAATATCTATTCAAATCCTTTGCCCATTTTTGAATTGGGTTGTTTTTCATTCTTGAGTTGTAAGAGTTCTTTATATATTCTTGATTTTCATCCTTTATCAGATATATATTTTTTCTCATTTTGTTGGTTGCCCATCACTCAGTTGAGAGTGTCCCTTGATGCAAAAATTTTAAACTTCTATAAAGTACAATTTACTTATATTTGCTTTTTGTTTTCCATGCTTTTTGTGTCATATCCAAGAAATCATTGCCCAAACTAATATCACAAAGAATCCTCCCATGTTTTCTAAAAGTTTTATATTTTAGCTCTTAAGTGTAGGTCTTCAATTTATTTTGAATTATTTTTTGCATACGGTGTAAGGTAAAAATCCAACTTAAAAATACTTACTTTAAAAATACTATGTAAAGTAGCAAGTTACTGATAGCTATTTGTCATGACAGTAAATTTGAAACTGTTTTGTAAAATAAAAATTATGATTTATCTTCATTTCCAACAATTTTTTTCAAATCATATTTTACTCATCATATTGTACCCAAAAAACTATGGTACATTTTATAATGGAATATTACACAGCAGAAAGAAAGAAGGAGCTCCTACCCTTCATGACAGCATGGATGGATCTGGAGAGCATTATGCTAAGTGAAATGAGCCAGGCAGTGAAAGACAAATACCATATGATCTGACCTATAAGAGGAATCTAATCAACAAAATAAAAAAGCAACAAAGGTATAACTGGAGACATTGAAATAAAGAACAAACTGATAGTAACCATAGCAGAGGGGGGAGAGGGATAATGGGGGAAAATAGGAGACTGGCCATCAAAGAATATATATAAAGGGCACACGGACAAAGCCAAAGGGGGTAAGATCGAGAGTGGGAGGAGTGGATGGGTGGAGGGGGGGGTGGTGGGGGAAAATGGAGACAACTGTACTTGAACAACAATTGTAAAAAATATTTTAAAAAATAGAATAAATTACAGTTGACATACAATATTATATAAATTTCAGGTGTACACCCCAGTGATTAGACATTATATAACTTATTAAGTGATAATCCAAATAAATCTAGTACCCACTTGGCACCATACATGGTTATTACAATATTATTGACTATATTCCCTTTGCTGTACTTTACATCTCCATGACTATTCTGTAACAACCAATTTGTACTTTTCCCCTTAACCTTTTTCACTAATACCCCTAACCTCCCTTCCATCTAGCAACTACCAAAATGTTCTTTGTATCTATGAGTCTATTTCTGTTCTGCTTTTTTATTTTGTTTTTTAGATTCAATTATTGATAGATATGTATTTATTGCCATTTTATTGTCCATATTTTTATATTTTTCTCCTTTCTTCTTCTTAAAGACAAGGCTTTAATATTTCATGTAATGTTAGTTTGGTGGTGATGATATCCTTTAGCTTTTTTCTTGTCTGGGAAGCTCTTTATCTGTCCTTTGATTCTCAATGATAGCTTTGCTAGGTAGGGTAATCTTGGTTATAGATCCTTGCCTTTCATCATTTTGCATATTTCTTTCCAGTCTCTTCTGCTCTGCAAAGTTTCTGTTGAGAAATCAGTTGACAATCTTTTGTGAGCTTCCTTGTAAGGAACTACTTTTCTCTTGCTGCTTTTAAGTCTCTCTATGCTCTCACTTATAAATGGAACCTAATCAACAAAATGAACAAGCAAGCAAAAATACAACCAGAAACATTGAAATAAAGAACAATCTGACAGTAACCAGAGAGGAGGGTGGAGGGGGAGAATGGGGAGGCATCAAGGAACATGTATGAAGAACACATGGATAAAGTCAAAGGGGGTGGATTTGAGGATAGGAGGCGGGGATGGGTGGGGTGGCGGGATGTGGTGGGCTGAAAATGGAGACAATTGTACTTGAACAACGATAAAAAAGAAAGTCTCTTTTTGTCTTTAACCCTTTGCCTTTAATTATGATATGTCATGGTGTGGACCTCTTTGTGTTCACCTTGTTTGGGGCTCTGCACTTTTTGGACTTATATGTCTATTTCCTTCACCATTTTAGAGAAGTTTTCCATCATTATTTTTTTCAAATAGATCTTCAGTTTCTTATTCTCTCTCTTCTCCTCTGGCACTCCAGTGATGCAAACATGGGTATGCTTGAAGTTTTCCCAGAGGCTCCTTACACTATTGTAATTTTTGGATTCCTTTTTTATTTCTAATTGGGTGGTTTGGTGTTTTTTGTTTTTTCTTTTTCCTTATATTCCAAATCACTGATTTGATTCTTGGCTTCATCAATTTTACTGTTGATTCCCTGTAAATTTTTTTTTTCATTTTGGTTAGTGTATTCTTTTTTTTTTCTGACTGGCTCTTTTTTATGCTTTCGGTGTTCTTTTTTATGCTGTTGAAGTTCTCACTAAGTCCATTGAACTCTGTGTCTAGTAGATTGCTTATTTCCATTTTGTTTAGTTCTTTTTCTGAATTGTGTTCTGTTCTTTCTTTTGGAACATGTTTCTTTGTCTTCTCATTTTGGCAGCCTCCCTGTGTTTGTTTCCATGTATTAGGCAGAGCTGCTACATCTCCCAGGCTTAGTAGAGTGGCCTTATGGAGTAGGTGTTCTATACAGTCCAGTGGCACACCTACCTTGATCACTCAAGCTCAGTACTGCAGGTGCACCCCCTCACAATTTCTGTGTAGGTTATGTACACCCTTCTGTTGTAATTAAGCCTTGATTTCTGTTGGCACATCAATGGGAGGGATTTAACCCCCAGGCTGATCAGCTTTAAGGACTGGCTGCAACCACCAACCACCTTGGAGAATCAGCTGTGCAGGAGCACCTCAGAGAGCAGGACTTAGGAGGGCACTGGTGCTCACTGAGTTAACCCGTAGAGTGTGTTACTTGTGGAGGTGGTTGGGCAGTGCTTCAACGCGATCTGAATCTGTTCACTGGGTGTACTAGCTCTGGGTCCTCCCAGGAGGTGCAGGACAAGGTCAGCACCTGCCTTCTGTCCATGGCCACCTGGCAAAAGCAATAAAGCAATCTTCACATAACTGCCACTTGTACTGGGCTTGGAAGTGCCCAGGTGAGGCCATGCTGCATACCAATGCCAGCTGTTGCTAGTGCCAGGCCTGAGGCCACTTAGTGAGTGGTATGGGGCATGCTGACATTAGATGTTGCTTGTTTCAGGGATTTTAGAAAGTCTGAAGCATGAGCCAAGATAGGACATTTACAAGGAAAAGTCACTGGAAACAGCTTGGGTAGGTCCACAAGTTGTGTGAGGTGGGGTCTCAGGGAATCACTAGGGCAAGGCAAACAGAGTGAACCAGTGGATGGTAACTCAGTGGATGGTAACCCACTTGCCAGCTCTGTGGAGGAAGGGTCTCAGAAAAGGAACAATGGTCTCTGCCAGCACTTTTGTCTGGCAGAAAGCTGTTCCCCCAGTTCTTGCCCTGATGCCAGACAAGTCATTTCTTCCCTGTATGTCCCAGGTGCCTTTTGAGCTACTGCTGGAGCTCAGAGGGAGAGAGTCTGAGGGAGTCTGTTCACAGGCCATTTAAGAGGAAATGGTTGGGCCTCCAGAAGCCCTCAGTCTCAGTCAATCACAATATCCACTGGTTTTTACAGCCAGAAGTTTTGAGGACTTCCTTCCCTGGCACTGGAACCCTGGCCTGGGTAGCTTGGTGTGGTGCTGGTCCCCTCACTCCTCAGGTGAACCTCCACAGCTGAGATATCCCTCACAGTTTCTATCTGTTGCATGCTGGTGTGGGACCAGCCTGTTCCACATCTCTATCCTTCCTACCAGTCTCAATGTGGCTTCTTCTTTAAGTGCTTAATTTTAGGACTTCCACTCAGTTAGATTTCCGGTGGTTCTGAATGGTGGTTGTTCAATTCTTTTTAAAAATTATTTACTTATTTTTAGACAGAGGGGAAAGGGGGAGAAAGAGAGGGAGAGAAACATCAATGTGTGGTTGCCTTTCATGTGCCCCCTACTGGGGACCTGGCCCATAACCCAGGCATGTATGCTGACTGGGAATTGAACTGGTGACCCTTTGGTTCACAGGCCAGTGCTAAATCCACTGAGCTATACCAGTCAGAGCTCAACAATTCCACCCAAGACCATTAGCAGTATGGAAGATTTTCTTGGTCACTTTCCATTTCACTATAATCTCACTTTTATAAAGTCAATCTCTACAAATACACTTTTAATATCTTGAAATATGTCCTGGTTAGTGTAGCTCAGTGGATTTAGCAATGGCCTGCAAACCAAAGGGTTGATGGATCGATTGCCAGTCAGGGCACATGCCTGGGTTACAGGTCAGGTCCCTAGTAGGGGGCGCATGAGAGAGAACCACACATTGATGTTTCTCTCCCTCTCTTTCTCCTTCCCTTCCCCTCTCTCTAAAAATCAGTAAAATCTTAAAAAAATAAAATAAAATCTTGAAATATACAGAAAGTGAACATAAAATGAGAGCCTCATTTTTTATCATAGTAAACACAGTGTGTGTGAACCTAACTGTTAGAATACAGGTTCCAGTGGCAGTTGTATTAAATATTAGAAAATCTTAATTTTCCTTATTTATAAAACAGAATTTTAATCTAGTCAGAGAGCTTTTTTTTTCTTTTTACAAACCAAAAGACTGCTGCTTCAGATGGCACAGAAGAGAGCAGGGGTGGGTGATGGCCTGAGTCAGGTTTTTGGTTTGACTATCTGACCCTCTGCACCTTGGATGGTTGTCACTAACTGCAGTGGGGGATGGGGAGATGAGTCCCAGGCCTCCCTCCCCTGAGTGCTCTGCTGTTCTTCCAGTTGGCACTACCACCAATTCCATTAATCACTTAGGTCTCATTAACCCCTGAGAATCTGAAATCCTGAACCCAAAACATCTTGCTGAGAATTTATCCATTTTCTTAGTTTTCCCATAAACAAATATAGCAGAAGGCTTTGAGTTCCTGCAGTATCTGACAGGATTTACAATAGGAATTTGTTCAGTGGAATTAACCCTGGGATTGGCATCTCCTGTCATGGTTAATAAGCATTCAAAAATTGTTAGAAGTTTTTGATTAATTGATATAAGTGGCAAAGCTCCTGCTGGGACCTATATATAGGATTTTGGCTTTCTATATATGTGACAAAATCATGACAAGCTTTCTTATGGAACTCATTAGCAATAGCCAGTACAGAAAACTTCACAGTCAGAATTATGACTACTTCTGTGTGTGCTGCTATGTATGCACATTCAACTAAATTTTAGAATCCAAGCAGGCTTGGAATCATTCTGTTGTGATACATCTAGATCCACTTATACTTCATTTGAAAGGAAAGCCAGTTTTAGATAGTTTGGTGCAAACATACTTATTTAAACTGTCAGACAATTCATTGATTTATGCGGGATTTTCCTCAAACACTCTTGGTGCTTTTCTCGTGATAGGGTCTGCCAGGACACATATCAACACCCTTTCCCCCCAGAACAATGCTGACACTCTTCTGGCTGAAAAAAATAAATTTTCTCATTTCAACTTACTCAGTTGGCAGATCCACCACATCTACATGCCAATTCAAATAGAAAAGAGAAAAGGTGGCACATGGAAAGGGGAAAAGAATTGTCTTCTAATTAATCAAGATATGTCTATCAGAACTTCAAATTTTACCCCTAAAATGGCACTGTGCTCCACAAACTGACATTTGGGGCTTCCACCAAGAATGTAAACCTTTCTACAACAGCAAAGAAAAAGGTTTTGATATAAAAGAAAGTACAAAATAAGTTGAGGTCTTAATTATTGTTCTCTACTATGAATGGATTAAATACTACACTGATTCACAAAAATCTAATTTCAAAATTGTTATTATCTATGTGGAGATAATTTTCTCATGTGTTTTTTCTGATAAAAGTAACTTTCAGTAATACAAGGAAGCTATCTCAAGCACAGAAACTTCTATTTCATACATCTAGCACTGGACACATAATACATATAAGCAAAAAGGTAGAGGTCTGATCATGTCAGGCTGGGGAATAAGGAAAAATTGGGGGTGGGAGGTGGGAATATGTGGGGTAGGACTTGAAAGAAAGGATGGCAGAAGGATGGCATTCAAAGCTGAAGAAATGATTTGGTCAGTCATGAGGGGAGCAGGTAAAGAAGTACAGAGGGTAGAGAACCCCACACACGTATGTCCAGGTTGCCTGGAATGTGGAATGGGTAAAACAGTCTGAAGGACTTTGGGGACTAGAATGCAGCTGCCCCTCAGTATGGGGGTCTATTGTAGATTTTTTAGTAAGAGAGTGAAATGTATTTTTACCATTAGGTCACACAGTTTTAGTATTATGGCTTCTCTGAGGCCAAGGAGAGCAGACCAGTCTAACATGAAGAACCTCAGGAAAATTTATGTTGGTTTTTTGGAGTTAGGCAGAGGCAAGCCACCATTCCAAGTTTAACTCTGAGAAGTGCATTTTGACAGAGCATCATATATATTATCTTATTTTCTAAATGTGCATTTTATAATCTACTCTAAGTTTATCTATCGTCATCATTAAAAGTCACAGGAGCATTGTCAAGAGAAACAAGAGAGGCAAGCCTGTCAGCGTGACCTTTCCCCCAGGTAGGAGAGTTTTGTCTTTGTAGGAGTCATTCGGTAATGCTTAATTCTTGGGGATGCTTGTCTTCCCACTTTCATTACATGAACATTGCCAAATTCAGCTTGGAGCCAAGTACCCCTAACATCTTGGCACCAAGACCATTGCTTGGGTCCATGTATGTTACCAAAAATTTCAGCTTTAGTAGATCAGAACCCAAGACAAATTACATGAATATGCCATATTAAATAGAACAATATGAAAGCAACAACATTCTAAGACAAAATTGATTGTGCATCAATACCCGCTAGCTCTATCTACTAATATTCTGGATATTATGGCATCTTCTCAACATCCATTCACCTGCTTTTGGTAACTATTTCGATTTTGTTTAAATAGCCATCCAGATATATGTGCCTTAGGGGAAGAGATTATAGTTATATCCTGGCACTAAAGAACTGAGTGTGGGGCTCATTTTATCACATAATCTCAACCTCTGGCCTCCACTCCTGATCAGGGATTGTTACATGAACCCATTCCAGGTAATAGGAAGTGAGGAAAGTTTTCCTCACATCTTTAGAGGGCACTGCTGGAAGAATTAGATGGCATCAACAATGGGAAAGCCAGGAGGAAACTGAACTTTGTGGGAAAAGATAGTTTTAGATGTGTTAATTTTTTCTTTCGTTCAGCAAATATTGTAGGACCATTATGTACTGGGAGCCATGTTCCTGCCCTCATTACACACAGACCAGCTGGAAGCCTGACACATGAACAGATAATGGTAGTACAAAATGGTGATGGGAATTCATCATGATATGCACATTGTCTCGTGAGAGAGCCCATAACTGAAGGGATCAGGGAAGATTTCTGCCTACTGGAATGAGCCTGAAAGCGGGGTTTGGTAGGAAGGAAAGAATGGGCACTGCAGTTACGTGGGACTACATAAGCCAATGTATGAAGTACTCACTTGAGATACATAAGGAGCCAAGATGTTTAGAAGCAGAGGCTCTTAGCTGAGCCTTCCTCTGCAGGAACTTACCCAACAGGGTAAGTTATCATCCTTGATATGTTACCTATGTAAATGTTTAGACCAATAACTCAGACCTCCAAAATCACATGCTTCTCCTCTAGGAGAAAGAGAATTACAGGTGGGAAAAGAGGAATAGTTTCTAGTCTGTGTCAAAAACTGTGTTAGATGTTTTAAATATTTTGCCTCATTTAATAATGATAACAATCCCCATTAATAAAAAGATGCATTTAAAATACTGATAGGTTAAATAATTTTCCTAAGATCACAAAGCTAGCAAGTGGTGGGGCAGGGATCTGAAGCTAGGTCAAATCTGGTTTCAAAGCTTGACTCTACATTTAGTTTTGCTTACGTAGAATCAGCTCGAGACTTCAGTTTGAATGAAACCACTTGGTATTAATTAGAAAAAGGAAAAACTGGCAAATGCTATTTTAAATGCTTTGAACAATTCTTTGGAGAGCACATTTAATACCCAAAAGCAAAGCAAAAATGTATATTAATAAGAAGACAGTCATTCAAAAGGCAATTGTTCACCACCAGTTCCAAAAAGAATAAAAGGAGGGGAATTCAATTTCCCCAATTTTTCATGCCAAGTGCTCAGGCTCCAAGTTTCCCTCACTGCTCTTTCTTCACCTCTTCTCCTTACACATTACACAGACACGTTATACATTACAGCTTCATTCCATAAGATGTAAGTGGTATTTATAGGAAATGCTGATCACTGCCAACAAAGTGAATATTCACATTAAATACGATTTAAAACAACCTTCTTTCCAGTTGTTTATAATAACCTCTTGGAAGTTCGAAATTAAAATCTGTATCGCATCCAGGCGTTTTCCCGCCTCTTAGGTTACACAAAGCCAAGAACTTGCCCTTGAACATACTTCATCCCCCTGGCCCACCACTCTGACATGTCCTGTAGCTAATTACCTCAATCCCTAAATATTAGTCCTTTCTCTTGTCTTCTCTGGTTTCCTGGACATAATTCACCTTCCCTGGGTATTTCATCATTTATGTCAATGAGCAAATTCGTTGTCCCTTAAACATATTCTTTTCTCTTTCCTTGCACCATCGTCTCCCAACACCTTTTCAGCAAAATGTGCATAGAACTTTTCTTCCACAGAAATAGATGCAAAAATTGAGAGATTCTAACCTCCTCATGGAAGAGACAAAGTCATAGAGACCCACAGACATGAGGAGATTTATCTAAATTCACACAGCCAGAAAGAAGCTGAATCACATCAAGAAGGTAGGATTTTGAATTCTATTTCAATGCCCATTCACTGCCCTGCACCACCCACTACTGATTCATATCCAACTACCCGTCAATTTGGTGTCAGAATGTTTCTGCCATTTCATTTTTCAAGTGACACAAAGCATAGTAGATGTAAATGGTGGTTTGTATCAGGGTCCAAATGCTGCACATGTGCTCATTATTTGACAACAGGGCTTCTAAACCAAGATATCTTCCCAAAGCTATCCCTGCAAAGCCAGTCACCAGTGTGTGCCAGACCTCTTCCAGGGACATTTTAAGGGGACAATGTTTTAGCTTAAACAGTTGAGAAAAAGAATTGTAAAGGCACAATTTGTGAAGGTGGGTGGGCTGGGTGGGACTTCTAAGGCAAAGCCCAGAATTGGTACATTATTGGTGTATTATTGGATCTGAAGGGGTGTGGCCAAAAAAAAGTATTGACTTACTCTGATTGCCTGAAGGTTCTTTGAGACTATTATTATTCAAATAAACACAGCAAACCACTCAGGTTAAAAAAAAAAAACACCAAGGCAAACTTTTCTTCAACATGGCATTCAATACTACTCAAGGCTGCCTTTATGATGCTTTGGGGCATCCATGTCCAGACATCTGTCTGGAGTGAACATAGCCCCTTGTGGGCCTTTTAAAGCTTAAAATGCTTGTTTGTACAGGGAAAGAGAGGGTGAGCTCATTGACATTCAAAGACATGGTGTTGGTATAGAAGGAAAAGCCCCAGCACATGTATTTGGTAAGACAGGGCATTCAAGCCTGGTTTCATGGACTTGCAGATTGTGCTTGATTTAATGTTCTGTTGTCACTGTCTTCAAATTTGTAATAATTTTTGAAATAGTCTTCACATTTTATTTGGCACTGGGACCTACAAATCATGTAGCTAGCCCTTTTTATGCCCCCCTTTACCCCACTAACTTTCATGTCTAATTCCTTCTATAAGCTAGACTGAAGGGGTTATGTTCCATTCATTCTTGTTTCCCATCTTTGTCTAGCAAATTGCGCATTGATAATCATTAGACCACAATTTTTCTCTCCCTTATTAGTACTCAACTTTATTAGTGCTCAGAACTTAATTGCAAACATATATCTGTGTGGGTGGTTTTATCCTTATTTCTAAGCTTCTCCTAGCTCTGAGATTGTATGATTTTAATTTTCTTCTTGATTACATGCTAATTAATTTATAACAAGCTTATTTAAACAACTTCTCAAAATTACTTTCAGAAAGCTTGAGAGACAGTAAATTTCTTTCACTATAAATGAAAATAAAAATGTCTTATAAGATTGCTTCAGAATATAAGATAGTTCAAAACGTTTCTGTAAAAGATGAATAAAGGATCCAAGATGGTTGCAAAGTAGATAGAAGCTACACTCACCTCCTTCCAGGACCAAACTGGAATTACAAATAAATTATAGAATAATCATCCTGAATAACCAACTGAAACTAGCTGAAGAGAAATCTTTTTTCTTAATTTATTGATTTTTAGAGAGAGAGAGAGGAGAGAGAGAAGCAGAGAGAGAGAGAGAAAGAAAGAAAGAAAGAAAGAAAGAAAGAAAGAAAGAAAGAAAGAAAGAAATAATTGATTTGTTGTTCCACTTATTTATGCATCCATTGATTGATTCTTGTATGTTTCCTGCCCAGGGATTGAACCTCCAACCTTAGTGTATTGGAATGATGCTTTAACCAACTAACTACCTGGCCAAGGCCTAAAGAGAAGCCTTACAACCAAGGATTTACAGGAGAAGCCACATTGAGACAGGTAGGAAGGGCAGAGATACGAAAAGTGTTGGCTCTGCCCCTATGGGCAGAGGCCGAGGTTCTGGAGAGATATTTCAACAGCAGGGTTACCCCTGAAAAGTGTGGGGTCTAAACTCTAAGCTGGGTTCCCCATTCCAGATCACTAGAGCTTGGAAGAGGTGCCCACATAACATCTGGCTGTGAAAAGTGGCGGGGGGGTTGTCCTCCAGGGAGAGGTGGGAGTCTGCCAGAGATACAGGCACCCTCTTAAGGGCACCCTCTTAAAGGGCCAACACAAAAATTTCATTCACAGCTACTCAACCTGGGCTCAGGAGAGGGAGGGTGGAGTTAACTAGGGTCACGTGAGGAGAGTCTGGGTTTGTGGCTCTGGAGAGAGACCTGAAGGATAAGCCATCAGGATCTCTGTGTTGAATCATTTTCCAACACTGATGATGCCATCTTTCTTGGGTAGAACCCTCTGTGTATCATCAGTGTATCATCAGTGTGGGAGAAAGCAATAGCTCCACTGTCTGGACTGCCTCTCACCTCACTTTGTGGAGCTTACACCCTGCTAAGGACAACAGTGAGAGGCTTTTTCAGTGAATGAGCCTAACAAGCAGCCAGTAGGTGAAGGCAGGTGGAGGTGGATCTTGGTGTGCCGTGGGACTTTTGCTGACCTGACCCTAGGTTAGTGCTGGTAAATCCAGCCTTAGTGGACAACTTGGTCCTTTCCATGCACACCCAGGCCCAGCAGAGGCAGCCAGAAACTGCGGATCACTTGTAACTCCGCGACAGTTGCCGAGGACCAGTCATAAATAGCAACTTCCACTGGCCTGCACAAGAGTCCCTCCCAAGAGGTACAGAATCAACATACCCAGTGGCCAGCTCCATAAAACATCAAAACAAGATTCAATAAGCTTCACAAGCAGCATATCCAAAAGAAGATTTTGACAGGCACCAAACCCTGCTGAGGCAAATTCTGCTTTGTGTGATCAGCACCTACACAGCAGCTTGCATGCCATGGTCTGGGTTGAGCTTCACAGTCAGCCAGCCTGAGGGTAGATCCCATGCACGAATGGGCCAATAGCAATCAAGACTCAATTACAATAGGAGAGTATGCATAACCCACAGAAAGGACATTCCTGAGCACCCAGCTTAGGTGATCAAGAAGACTGTACCACTGGACCCCATAGGACACCTACTACAAAAAGCCACTCCATGAAGACTGGGAGGCATAAAAGATCTATCTAATACATAAAAACAAGCACGAAGAGGCAGCTAAAATGGGGAGACAAAGAAACAGGCCCCAAACAAAAGAACAGGAGACACTCCAGAAAAAGAGCCAAATGAAATGAAGGCAAGCAATTTATCAGATATAGAATTCAAAGAAATGGTTATAGGGGTACTCACCAGCACAAAAAAGGACACAGAAATTATTTAAAAAGACCAATCAGAAATGAAGACTGCAATATCTAAAATGAAAAAATACACTGGAAGGAATAAACAGTAGGTTGAATGAAGCAGAGGATAGAATCAGTGATTTGGAAGGCAGGTAGCAGGAAACATCCAATCAGAACAACATAAAGAAAAAAGAATTTTAAAAAATGAGGATAGTTTAAGGGATCTTTGGGACAACATGAAGCATAACAACATTGGCATCATAGGGGTACCAGAAAGAGAAATAGAGAGCAGGGGATAGAGAACCCATTTGAAGAAATAATGACCAAAAATTTTCCTAATTTGGTAAAAAAAAAAGACACATAAATTCAGGAAATGCAGAAAGTCCCAAAAAAGATGACCCAAAGGAGGACCATACCAAGACACAACAATTAAAATGGCAAAGATTAAAGACAAAGAGAGTATAGTAAGAACAGCGAGAGAAAGTTAGTTAACTGCAAGGGAGCTCCCATAAGATTGTCAGCTGATTTCTCAACAGAAACATTTCGGGCCAGAAGGGATAGGAGTGAAAGATTCAAAGTGATAAACTTCAAGGACCTGCAACCAAGATTTCTCTAAAAAACAAAGCTACCATTTAAACTTGAAGAGGAAATAAAGAGCTCCTCAGACAAGAAGAAGCTAAAGGGGTTTGTTACCACCAAACCAGAAATGTTAAGGGGCCTGCATAAGAAGAAGGAAGAAGGAAGAAGGAAGAAGAAGGAGAAGAAGAGGAGGAGGAAGAAGAAGAAGGAGAGGGAGAAGGAAAAGGAGGGACAAGAGGAACATAATTAAAAGAATAAAATGGCAATAAATACACACCTATCAATAATCACTTTAAATGTAAATGTCTTAAATGCTCCAATGAAAAGACATAAGGTAGCTAAATAGACAAGAAAACAAGATCCATATATATGCTGTTTACAAGAGATTCACCTCAGAATAAGAGATACACACAGAATAAAAGTAAAGGAATGGAAAAAGATATTTCGTGCAAATGGAAATGAAAAGAAAAACGCTGGGAAACAATATGTGTATCAGACAAACTAGACTTTAAAATAAAGCCTATAGTAAGAGACAAAGAAGGACACTACATAATGATAAAGGGAGCAATCTAATAAGAGTATATAACCCTTGTAAATATTGATGCACCCAACATAGAAGCACATAAATATATAAAACAAATCTTGATGGACATAAAGGAATGCAGTCATAGTAAAGGATTTTTAATACCCTATGACATCAATGGAGAAACCTTCAGATAGAAAATCGACAAGAAAACAGGGACCTTAAATGACCCACCAGGTCAGATGTATTTAATTGATATCTTCATAACATTTCACCCCAAAGCAGCAGGATATACATTCTTTTGAATTGCATATGAAACATCTTTTAGGATAGGCCACATGTTAGGGCACTAAACAAGTCTCAATAAATTTAAGAAGATTGAAATCATATCAAGCATCTTCTCTGACCATAAGGGTATGAAACCAGAAATCCATCACAAGAAAAGAACAACAGCCCTGGCTGGTGTGGCTAAGTGGATTGAGTGCTGCCGGGAAGAAAAGAACAACAACAGAAAAATACACAAACACATGGAGGCTAAATAACATGTTACTAAACAATAAGTGGGTTAACAATGACATCAAGGAAGAAATCAAAAGACACCTTGAGACAAATGAAAAGAGAATACAACCCACACAGTGAAAACAGTCCTAAGAGGGAAACTTATAGCATTACAGTCCTATCTTTAGAAAGAAGAAAAATCTCAAATAAACTATTTAATTTTACACTTAAAGGAATTGGAAAAAACAAACACCCTGGCTGCTGTAGCTCAGTGGATTGAGTGCGGGCTGTGAACCAAAGGGTCATTGGTTTGATTCCCAGTCAGTGTACATACCTGAGTTACAGGCCAGGTCCCCAGTAGGGGGTGCACCAGAGGCAACCACACATTGATGTTTCTCTTCCTCTCTTTCTACTTCCCCTGTCTCTAAAAATAAATAAATAAAATCTTTAAAAACAAACAAACAAAAAAAGACCAAAGTAAGTAGAAGGAAGGAAATAATAAAGATTAGAGCAGAAATTAATGAAATAGAGTCTTAAAAAGATACAAAAGACCAATGAAACCAAGAGCTATCTCTTTGAAAAGATAAACAAGGTGGATGAATGTTTAATCAGACTCATGAAGGAAAAGAGAGAGACCCAAATTAATAAAATCAGAAATGAAAGAGGAGGAGTAATTGCTGATACCAAAGAAATACAAAGAATTGTAAGAAAATATTATAAAAACTATATACCAACAAACTGGACAATCTGAACAAAATGGATAAATTCCTAGAAACATGCACTCTTCCAAAACTGAATCAAGAAGAATTAGAAAATATGAATAAACAGAGTACAACTAGCGAAATAGAAGCAGCAATCCCCAAACTCTCCAAACAAAAGTGGTCTGGACCAGGTGCTTTCAGGTGAATTTTACCAAACATTCTGAGAAGAACTAATACCTATCCTTCTCAAACTATTCCAAAAAATTCAAGAGGAGGGAAAACTCCCAAGGTCATTTTATGAGGTCAGTATTATCTTAATTCCAAAAGCAGATAAAGACACTACAAAGAAAAGAAATTATAGGCCAATATCCCTGATGAACATACATACTAAAATCCTAAACAAAATATTAGCAAACTGGTACCAACAATACATTAAAAAGATTATATACTGTTATCAAGTGGGATTTATTCCAGGGATGCAAAGTTGTTATAATATCTGCAAATCAATAAATGTGATATACAAATATACACATAAACAAAATGAAAGATAAAAGCCACATAATCATATCAACAGATACAGAAAAAGCATTTGATAAAATCCAGGACCCTTTTATGATAAAAACTCTCCATGAAGTGAGAATAGAGGAAACATATCTCAATGTAATAAAGGCCATGTATGACAGTCCCACAGACAGCATCATGCTCAAATGGGCAAAAACTACAATTATTTTCCTTAAGATCAGGAAAAAGACAGGGATATTGACTTTCACCACTCTTATTCAACATAGTACTGGAAGTCCTAGTCACAGCAATTGGACAAGAAGAAGAAATAAGATGATCATTATTTGCAGATGATAAATGAATTCAGTAAAGTAGCAGTATACAAAATAAATACCTGTAAATCAGCTGCATTTTTATACATCAATAATGAACTATCAGAAAGTTAAACTAAGAAAGCAATTCCATTCATAACTGCTTCAAAGAAAAATACCTAGGAATAAATTTTACCAAGGTTGTAAAAGACCTGTACTTGGAAAATTATCAGACACTGAAGAAAGAATTTGAAGAAGAGGGAAGTAAGTTGAAGCATATACCATGTACATCAATAGGAAGAATTAACATCATTAAAATGTTCATACTACCCAAAGCAATCTACAGATTCAGCACAATTCTGTATATTTCACAGAATTAGAAGAAACATCCCCAAAATTTAAATGGAACCATAAAAGACCCCAAATAGCCACAGAAATCTTGAGGAAAAAAAGACAAAGTTGGAGGAATCATGCTACCTGATATCAAACTATACTACAAGGCCATAATAATCAAACACCATGGTACAGGCCTGAAAACAGACATACAGGTCAATGGAATAAAATAGAGCCCAAAAATAAACCCACACTTTTATAGTCGATTAATATTTCACAAATGAGGCAAAAACATGCAATGGGGTAAAGATAGTCTATTCAACAGATGGTGTTGGGAATATTGGGCAGATACTAGCAAAGAAATAAAAGTAGATTACCTTCTTTCACCATACAGAGAATAAACTCAACATAGATTAAAGACTTAAATGTTAGACTTGAAACCACAGAAATTCTAGAAGAAAATATAGGCAGTAAAATCTCAAACATTCCTCATAGCAATATTTTTTTTGACATATCTCTTCAGGCAAGGGAAACAAATGAAAAAATAAACAAATGGGACTACATCAAACTAAAAAGATTTTGCACAGCAAGGGAAACCAGCAACAAAATGAAAAGACAACCCACTGAATGGGAGAATATATTTGCCAGTGATACATCTGATAAGGGGTTAATATCCAAAATTTATAAAGAATTTACAATGTGCAACACCAAAAAAACAAACAATCCAATTAAAAAATGGGCAAAAGACCAAAATAAACACTTCTCCAAAGAGATATACAGATGACCAATAGACATATGTAAAGATGTTCAACATCACTGTTATCAGAGAAATGCAAATTAAAACCACAATGAGACATCACCTTATACCTGTCATAAAGGTTAACATCAATAAATCAACAAACAGAAAGTGTTGGCGAGGATGTGGAGAAAAAGGATCCTTCATGCACTATCGGTGGGAATGCAGACTGGTGCAGCCACTGTGGAAAGCAGTATGGAGATACCTCAAAAAATTAAAATGGAACTGCCTGATGACCCAGCAATTCCACTTCTGGGAATATATCTGACAAAATCTGAAAACTAATTCAAAAGAATATATGCACTCCTATGTTCATTACAGCATTATACACAATAGCCAAGATTTGGAAGCAACCCAAGCATTCATCAGTAAATGAGTGGATAAAAACTGAGGTATATTTACATAATGGAGTACTACTTGGCTGTAAAAAAAGAAGGAAATCTTACCTTTTGTGACACCACGTGTGGACCTGGAGAACATTATGCTAAGTGAAATAAGCCAGTCAGAGAAGACAAGTACTGTATGATTTCACTCAAATGTGGAATCTAACAAACAAAATGAACTAAGAGAAAAATATAGACAGTCTCATAGAGAGCTGACAGCTGTCAGCAGTGGGGGGCCGGGTGAAGGAAGTAGAGAGACTGAGAAAAACAAAAAAACAAAAAGAGAAAAAACTCATGAACACACAGATAACAATGTGTTGATTGTCGGGTGGGGTGGTGGAAGGTTGAGGAGGGGATGGGGGGATAAATGGTGACGGAAGGAGACTTGGAGTGATGAACACATAATACAGTGTACAGATGATATGTTACAGAATTGAAGACCTGTATAATTTTGTTAATCAGTGTCACTCCAATAAATTCAATGAAAAGGAAAAATATAAGTAAGTAGATAATAAATAAAAACCAGGGAGTCCTTTAAATTTCAGTTGACCAATCATAAAAATTTTATTCTAAGAATTAGGTTTAGGCAATCTTCATGGTTAAAAGAAAGATATTGGGAATGTTATTGGGAACAAGAATTTTATAATTATTCTATTATTAATAATGTTTGATTAATATCTTATAGTCACTTATTATTTACTAAGATTTGTGTTAATTACATTTAATTTTAACAGTGTTTAGTAACAAGAAACTGGGTAACTAGTAACCAAAGTCTAGAATGGTCTGGACCCAAAACAAATAGTAAAAGGTAAAAAACAAGCCAATACTAAAGATACAATGCTGCAAAATGTCAAATTCTATCTCTTCCAATGCAAGAAATAAATTGAATTGCCTTTTTTTAATGTAACCCTGGGTATTTTCCTCATTTTTGGAAAGTACAGAGGCTCTAATCATTCACTTTAGGTCAAATGTTCTCATTCTCTCCCCTTAGTAAATGTTTGCTGTGAACTTTTAGGCACAAATCACTGAGGTAGGTGCCATGCAAACAGAGAAGGGATCAACCTCACTCTTGCCTTTGAAAAGCTAATCCTCTTGGTGGGAGGACTGATACATATTCTAATGATTCACGCCATGGACTGTGAGTTTCGACCAAGATATCAGTGCCTTAAGTCATCTTTGTCTAGTACATGCCTAACACAATGCCTAGAATATCTGTGTACGAGTGTTTCATAACTAAGTGAATGAGTGACTACTCATTAGCTCCTCTTTTTCTTATAAATACCAATTCTCTTTATATGGCACTAACCAAACCACTGAACAAACACCATTCAGGGGCAAACCATGCTGGTTCGCACGTCAGGCTACGTCCTCCTGACCTTCTATATTCTAACTTTTTCTCATTGTCTTCAAATAGGAAAGGCACCATAACAAATTATTCAGATTCTTTTTAGTTAGATTTTGATATTTTTAGTTATTAACATGAAAAATTGGCAACCTTAATTCAACAAAGCAGGATTGGCTAGGTAAAATACAGTATTTACATGAAGGAGAATTCTATGCAGCTATTACCAATCCTGTTATAGAAATGTATTTGTGAGCATGGAAACCATTCATGATATAACTCAAAGTAAAAAACAACAACAACAAAAAACGGGCTAAAACATAGGTCCCAAACCAGCCTTAGTATCATTGGGGTGAACTGCAGGTGGGTTCACTGGGCCTGACACCAGAAACTGCTACCTCTGACTTGTATTTTTCATGTATTTATTGTTTTTCCTGCCCTATAATGTACCTGTGCTGCTTCTATCCTTAGTTTTGGGATGAGATTGATGATAAAATAGATGAGGCCTTAAATCCAGAGTATTACATTTAAGTGAAGACTTTGAGTAAATGTCTCCAGGTTGGCCATGGTGCTTATAGGCTGAGCCAGGAAGCACCATCTGAGCAAATAGATTTTTCCCCAATCATTTTATAGTACTTATCTCACACTTAGGAGTTTATCACTTGAACCAGATTATTTATGTTAACATATATAAACTGATATATGCAAAATTGACTCTAATATACAAGTGTGAGAGAGCATAGGAAGACAATATGGAAAGTAGATGGTCTAAGACTCCAGAGTTCAAGTCCTGCCTCTGCCACTTAATGGCCGTATGACCCAATGGAGGATACTTGCTCATTTAACCTTGCTGTTTGTATAAAAAACAAGAGATTGTAAATCTGGTCTAATGCCTAGGGTGATTCTCATGTAGGAAAGTGCTTTGTAAAGTACAGAACTTTATGTCTAAGGTGTTACTGTAATCAGATGATGAAAGGAATGTCTGGGTGTTGGGAGTTGGGTTTTAATTCTTGCTCCAGTTGTAGAATAACAGGAGACAACCACTTAAGCTCCTCAAGTGTGTTTGACTTGTGGTAAAATACAGTTTGTCTAGGTGATTTCTAAAGACACTTCCAACGTGAAAGTTCTGTTATGTTAGAAAATAACCTATATGTTTCACTCTCATTTTTAGTTTTTCTCATATAATGAAAGACTGAGTCTTGAATTTGACTTTATGAGCTATATGTGACAGAGTTGGTCTGTGTGGGAGTGGGTGTTAGAGAGCATGAGGGAGAAGGAGAGGAGGTTAGGGGAAAGGGGAGAGGAAATTGGAAAGGAAAAACTGATAATACAACAGGACCATAGACTGGAGAAACAGATCACCCAGAATTGAAGACCCCAGATCACATGTTCTGAGGATCCAGGAACTCCACATATAGAGTGGATATTGATGCCTTGACAAGCCCTCCTCTGGCTGTGGGTGAATCCCTCAGACTTACTTCTCCCTACCCTCAGCTCTACCAAGAGATTTTTCTGCCATGCCAAGGCTTGATTTTGGTGTGGTCCTTGCTTTTTCAATTTATTTTTCTGAGAACAAAATAACTTTTATCTATTTTAGATACAGTGGCTTTGATGAGTGAAGAATCTGTTGGGAACAATTACAGACAAATCCACATTGAACTATGGACAATTTTCTACTGAAATAGATTTCTTTCTCCTGTTCCCAATTAAAATTCTGTCTTCTGGGATTTAGCTTCAAAGTTTGTATTTTCTCCTTGTGGATGCTGGAGACATCGTGTTATGATTAGTATCTGGACAGTAAAAGACCTGATTGCATCTAGCTGGGTCCTCACAGGCAATGGACAATGGGACATCAGAGACAGCACTATTTGGTTAGAAAATTCAGATAAACCAGTGCATTCAGGCAAATACAAAAAAAAAATCTAATTAGCACTTAGTTTTTGGCCTGAATTATTCTGGATGGTTAACTGAGTACTTTATTTCATCCTGCCTTTCTAGTCACATGACTGAGAAAGAAAGTGAAGTGCCAAAGTTAAATTCACAAAACATGTCACTGAATAAGGGCCTTTTCAAGCTTTACAATGGAGAGAGCTAGAAATCCTGAAAGAATAGCTTCCAAGATCCCAGAATGTAAGGGCTAAAAAGGATTCCTACCTTACAAACAAAGATTTAGAGGTACAGAGGGGTTGAGTGACTTATTTAAAGCCCTCAACTCACTCAAGTTGGGGCCAGCAAGAGTCGTGACCCCCAGCCCATTCATTTTTTTCTACCACATCACAAGGCCTGTGGAGTTAAAAAGAATTTTGAGCTTGAAACATAACATGTCAGAAGTAGTGTTATAGAAAGACACCGTCGAGTATACATGACTGGCATCAAAACAAGCCTTTGTTGTGAAGTATGAAGAAATAAGTGCAAAAAGAGATAACCTAAAAGATATCTGTTTCCAGTGAATGCAGCCCTTTAAGAACAGGCTAGATATAATTTCCCTTTAAAGGGGCATCTGTTGAATAGACTGCAAAATTGAGTGGCTAAGAGCATGAACTCCAGAGTCAAACCAATGGGATTTGAGTTCTGATCCCTTGTCGTCCAACCTTTGGATGAGTTACTTGATCCCTCAAGTCTCAGTGTGTACATCTATAAAATGAGGAGAATCATGGCTGTTTTGAAGATGAAATGAAATTAAATGCATGTAAAGTACTTAGCACAGTGCCTGATATATTACACATGTATAATACATAATCACTATCATTAAAGTTCTAGTTATTGATTTATATGATGACCAAATTCTTTCACTAATTTCACAAATATTTTTTAGCTTCTCTGTGCCAGACAGAAGATAAAAGATGGTACATGATTCACTGTTTGTCTTTAAAAGTAAAAACAGCTCACTACAAGGCAGTGAAAGGACTAAGTTGCAGTCCCAGGGAGGCGTCCTTGGCTCATTCTGCAGGGGGTGGTTTAATGATATCTTTCCTAGAAAAGATGAGATCTGAATAAATAGCAGTTTGCTAGTTAAAGGTGGTGGGAAGGGAGGAAATAAGGGGAATGGAGTGGAAAAGGCTGGGGGTGAAAGTAAATGTGAAAGATGGTGGGCTGGGGTAAGTACTGAGCCTGCCTGCTTTTTTGATGGTGCTTTCAATAATGTATTTTGAAAAATTACAGTTTCAAATTATGTTTAATAGTTTTAGTAAACGTGCAGATTAAAGCAGTTGCCAGGTAAGTGATGAGATCCTATTTTTCAGTCGACCTTGTGGTTCAAGAATAAGCCATGGATAAGTGCAATTTTGTTCAAGTACCAAAGGTACACAAAGAAAAAAAGAAGTGTTTACCAGAGGGAGAGAGAGAAAGAGAGGGAGAGAGGGAGGGGGAAAAGGGGAGAGAGAGAGAGACAGAGAGAGAAAGGGAGAGAGAAGTGAGGGGGCTGGGGGAAAAGGAAGGAAGGAGGAAGGGAAGGATATAGAAGGAAGGGGAAAAAGAAAAGAAAAGAAAAGAAAAGCTATTCTTTAGAAGTGGGAGTTTGTCATGGAAACTGTTTTCCTTTTCTGCATTATTAGTTTCAGATATTTTCAATACTTAAGATTCGGTTCATTTTAGTTTTGTAATGAACTTTGCATAGTTGCTACTCAATTTCTTATTAATGCTCTCAATAATGGAAATGTGACTAGTTTATAGGTTTCTAATTCTCAAGGGCTATATTTCAAAGTATTCTGCTGAAAGTCCTGCTCAAGGAGGACTGACTTTGATGCCTGTTTTTGCCATTCAGAGTTATTAAGGCAGCATTCTGAACCTTGACAAACTTTCAGATATGCTCAAATGACTTCAATCTTATTCAGGGAAAATATCTCACTAGAAATAACTAAGCATGTTTTATTACTAATGGCTTTCTTTCAGAGAATATCAAGACTGTGTTGAATCCCCCTAAAATTTAGAGATTTAGAGATATTTAGAATCTAAATGATTCTCCAAACTTGGGAACTTCCAGATGGCAAAAGGGGAAGGATTCTGCATATGGACAGAGCATAAAATGAACTTAAATCTTTTGGAACATTATTACCTCTGCAGAGACTTCTAGACTCCCAGGGAAATGGTCTCCCTCTTCTCTTCTCTCAGCAGTACTGCTTGTAGTATGTTGAGATAGTTGGAGAGCTATCTGTCTCTGCACTGGAAAGTCAAATCCCCGGAGTACTCTGGAGCTGTCCTGAGCAGCTAGAATATTGTCTCTCACAAAATGGATCATCAAGAAAAACGTGTTAGTGTGTTGAATAAATGAGTGACTTCTGACAATGAGTAACTATTATCTGAGTAATCTTACTCTGTTAGATTTGTCTAGCAATCTTTGTCTTATCTCTAGCTTGATCCATGGTCAGTGAATAAAATAATATCATTTGAGGTTATGCTTAGACACATTATCTGATTACCAAGATTTCATCCTCTTGAACTATAGCCAAATATTTAATAACCATCATCATACATCATCTCACTCCTTTCTCCAAGTGAAAGGATGCTTTGAAATTTCTTCAACCCCTCCTCGGCACCCGGCCTCCACCTCCACGTCTGCCATGGCTGCCACCACCACCATTCCTGCACCAGCGGTCGCCGGACAGGCACCATCAAGACGTTTTGCACCAGAGGAGGGGGAAGCTGTGAGCACCAGGATACCCGAAAGAGACTGCACCACTGAATCTCACAGGTATTCTACCACAGAAGTTGACACCACAAACACAGGGAACCAGAACAGATCAATTTAAGAAACAGAGGCTAACAAGAAGAGTCTCACGAACAATGAGAAGACAAAGAAACAATCTGCAAATGAAGGCAAAGGAGGAAGCCTCAGAAGGAATATTAAATGAAATAGAGGCAATTCAACTATCAGATATTGAGTTCAAAACAATGATTATCAGGAAGCTCAATGAGCTCACAATGAACTTTCAGAAACTATAGGGAAGCTACAATGATCTCACTGCAAACTATATCAGTATGAAAAAGGAAATAGAAACTATCAACAAGGGCCGAGAGAAAATGCAGAATACAATTTCTGAACTGAAGAACACAGTAGAAGGAATGAAAAGCAGGATGGATGAAGCAGAAGATCGGATCAGCAAATTGGAGGACAAAGTAGAAAAAAATATCCAGAAAGAATAAGAAAAGGAAAAGAGGCTAAGAAAAAATGAAGAGGGATTAAGAGAAATGCAAAACAATATGAAACATAATAATATCTATATAATAGGGATACCAGAAGGAGAAGAAGAAAAGCAAGGGATAGAAAACATACTTGAAAAAGTAATGATGGAAAACTTCCCTAATTTGATGAAAGAAAAAGTCACACAAATCCAGGAAACACAAAGAGTACCAATCAAGAGGAACCCAAAGAGGGCCACCCTAAGACACATCATAATTAAAATGGCAAAATTCCAAGACAAAAACAGAATATTAAAGGCAGCAAGGGAGAAACAGGAAGTGACATACAAGGGAGCCCCAATAAGGCTAACAGCTGACTTCTCAATGGAAACACTCCAAGTCAGAAGAGAATGACAAGAAAAATTCCAAGTAATGAGAACCAGAGGTCTGCAACCAAGGCTACTTTACCCAGCAAGGCTCTCAATCAAGATAGAAGGCCAAATAAGAAGCTTCCCAGACAAAAGAAGTCTAAAAGAATACACCTCCATTAAACCAGCTCTGCAAGAAATGCTAAAGGGACTGCTTTAAGGAGAAAAAGGGAGAGAAACAGAGAGAGAGAGGAACACAGGTACATAAATGGCAATGAATAAGTACCTAATCAATAATAACTTTAAACATAAATGGATTAAATGCTCCAACCTTTAAAAGACATAGAATAGCTGAATGGATAAGAAAACATGACCCACACATATGCTGCCTACAAGGGACCCACCTCAGGATAAAAGACCTGCACAGCCTGAAAGTGAAAGGCTGGAAACAAATTTTCCAAGCAAATGGACAGGAAAAAAAAGCCGGGGTAGCAATATTCATTTCAGACAAAATAGACTTCCAAAAAAGGGCCATAAAGAGAGACCCAGAAGGTCACTTTATAATTCTCAAGGGAAGAATCCACCAAGAAGACATAAATATTGTAAATATATATGCACCCAACATAGGAGCACCCAAATACATAAAGAAAATCTTAGAGAACTTCAAGAAAGATATTGACAGCAACACAATTATAGTGGGGGATTTTAACACCCCACTGTCAAAAATGGACAGATCTTCCAAACAAAATATTAAAAAGATATCGTGGCATTGAACAATACCCTAGATGAAATGGACTTAACTGATATAGATAGAGCTCTCCATCCTGAAGAAGCTAAATACACATTCTTTTCAAATGTACATGGAACATTTTCAAAGATAGACCACATGATAGGACACAAAACAAACCTCAACAATTTCAAGAAAATCGAAATCATACCAAGCATTTTCTCGGATCACAAGGGAATGAAACTAGAAACCAACCCCCAGGAAAAAAATCCAAAACACTCAAAATCATGGAGATTAAATAGCATGCGGTTAAAAAATGAATGGGTCAAGAATGAAATTAGGGAAGAAATCAAAAGGTTTCTGGAAACAAATGACAATGAACTCACAACAACCCAAAACTTATGGGACACAATGAAGGCAGTCCTGAGAGGGAAGTTCATAGAGATACAGGCATACCTAAAACAGATAGAAACATTTCAAACAAACAACCTAACCCTATGTCTACAAGAAGTCAAGGAACAACAACAAAGACAGCCCAGAGCAAGTAGAAGGAAGGAAATAACCAAGATCAGAGCAGAATTAAATGACATAGAGACTAAAAGCACAATTCTAAGGATCAATGAATCCAGAAGCTGGTTCTTTGAAAAGATAAACAAAATTGACAAGCCTTTAAGCAGACTCATCAAGAAAAAAAGAGAGAAGACCCAAATAAA